>OMLI01090150.1:0-11762 GCA_900302605.1 Rondeletia loricata | reverse complement strand
GTGACATCATTTTATCAAATGTGAGCGTTTTATATGAATTTGTAAGTGTGTATTATTTTTATGTCCTACATAAAAAAATATTTTCAAATGTCCCCCCCTCTGTTTTTTTAACAAATCGCATCCTGATGTTAATGTTACCTCACCGTTATGCAGTCTGTCCGTTATAAGTCAGTATCGGACACCAGAACAGTCCTGTTATGTCATGTGTGTCATCAACTCTGATGCTTGATTCTCAGTTAAAGCCTTGTCAACCTCACAGCAGCAGCCTGTGGTTTGTTTTCTGACAGACAGGCTTACTGTATGTAACATGACACTCCATCTTCATCTGCACAGTTACAAATGGAACGCTCACTGACAGAAAAGAGTTCAGCACAAGCCAAGTTCAAGAACAAGAGAAACGTTTAAGAGATTTATATAAAATGTATATACAAATATTTTTAGTTTGTTATTTAAATAAATAAAGAACATTAAGCAACAACTTGGATGCAGGCAATTTTCCCTTAATGCATTGCAGAAGTATCGGATCGGGACTCGGTATCGGCCGATACTCAATATTAAATTACTCGGACCGGATCGGGGGGGGAAAAAAACTTGATCGGGACATCCCTATTACATGGTCTTCTATGGGTTGAGAAAATTCTATGACCTTTGGGCTTCTCACAACCCATTGGATAAACTCAAACATGCACAGTGGTCAAGCTAAAAACAAGGCTCTTTTTCTTAGTTTCTGAAAATTTTACATTTGGGAGATGCAAGGTTTTCACCCGACAGCGATGATATACTACCCACTGAACTCTGAGCCCATGGCCCCAAACCTCATCTGCCCCGCTACAAAATTCAAAGACATGTAAAGGTCTCCCCGCCTACTGAATGGAAGTAATATGTTGGAAAAGCGGTCATAAATCCAATGGAAGTGTCGAGGCCTTTTGAGGGATGTTGGGTTTATGTACAATTTCTCTGTTTTATGTCAGGCCACGTCAAATGTATCTTGGAATCGTCTCTGTCTTTTATCTTAAGTCCGGCAATAAAACACGACCCACTGTGATGAGGCCGAGTGTGTCAGCGCTCACTGCAGATTCAGACAAGAGGTAATCATTCGCTGACGGTGTGAATACAGTGAGGATCCCCTCAAAGAGGCAGTCTCAATCTTTTTATGTCCTGACATGATGAGACATGTGGTATACTTGAATTCAGGGCATTGCAGTAGTTGATTTGTTACTTGAATTTTGAGCCCATGGTATCATATGTGAACTCACAGGCTCCCAACCCCATTTACCCTGCTACAAAATCCATGTATCCGAAGCTCCTTTGATCTATCTGTCCCAACAGTATTATCTTTATGAATTAAATAGTTATGGTATCTTTATACAGTACTTTATATACTCTACACTTAGGCAGTAAAAGTACAGTTGAGTGCGTAAAATCCTGAGCACCATGTTCTATACTGAAGAGTTCACAAGTTCATTTTCAAAACGCAATATATCAATTTAGGAAAAAATGAATTTGCAGGAACTTTTTTAAATTTATTTTGTCAACCAAGGACTTGAGTTACTTATCCTTTAAAATTGATTAATGTCCAGAGATAGTCAAATTGCTAAAAGTCCCCTGCCTCTGAAACCACAATGGTTCCCCTTCTAATTTAGGATTTACTCCCACCAGTGTTTTTTTTAAAGTACCTTTTTTCAATCTTGAGTGCATATCTCATTTTGGAACAAAACTCTTAATCAGAACATAACACATTCTGCCATGTTCTGTGCTCTGTATCTTTGTTCTGAAACGAATGTGACAGTTAAAGAAAAGCCCTTACTGCATTTATGGAGCACCAACTCATCATTATGATGTTACAAAGCATGATATAAAGAAAACGGTGTACTCACAAGGTGACAGCTTCTATTCTCCTTAATTGGAGACAAATCTACTTAGTGCCTCTTTTCACTTCTAACAGTTTGTAACAGTAATGCCCCCCACCCATCTTGCTCTGCATTCAGAAGGTGACGCAGAGATATGGCAAGTGAAGTTAGAGGAGGGCTCGCAGGGGGAATGAGCAGCGACCTTCATCTTTGAGTGGAATCGATTGCTAGTACATGTCGAGGGAAATTAGGGAGATCTGACCACCCTCCGATTGGCTGGAGTCACTCATGGACAGAATCATAACGAGTGAGGGAGCTTAGGCCCTGTGTGTGTGTGTGTGTTTGTGTGTGTGTGTGTGTGTGTGCGTGTGTGGTGATGGGTAGATACATGGCCTTTGTGAGTGTGTGTGTATGTGTGTGGGCTGTGTGGAATGCCTGCGGGAGTGTGTGTGGGTGTATGTGTTTGTTTTTAGGTGTGCATTTGTGTGTATCTGTGTGTGTGTGCAGCTGTGTGTTTTGAGTGTGTGTGTGTGTGTGTGTGTGTGCATACTTTTTCTCGTACTTTTTTTCTCATGTTTTCTTCTCTTGTGCATCATTTAGCATGTTGTCCATAAGGCAGTAATTATATAGACGGACACCCACAGGGTAGAAACCAGCTCTATAGAAGATGTTGAGCAAGGTATCCAGTCGTAGAACAATATAAATCTTTAAGTGTGATCAGTAATGAAAAGGGAGCTGGAAATGCCTGCTAAGGTATATCGTAATTCACTGGAGAGGGCAAACCAATTGAGTTGCGCCTCTCTGGATATCGAATTACTACTGTATGATAGTACGGTCTCAGTTGTTTCATTTTTAATGACGAGGGGGAAATTAAGAATCGTCGCAAAAGGTAGTTTGAACCATTTTAAGCACCATTCAAACATGCCTAATGCTCGCGGAGCTCAATTTAAGGAACTACCAGAGCCGAAAGGTCTTCCATCCCTGACCGGGTTAGTAGAGGGCCAGAGACTTAGCGGGAGGAGATGGAGATGGAGGTGGGGGTAGAAGGGCCTGCATGGGTGGTTGTGCTAGAAATGGAGGCCATAGATCTGTTTGTTTGGGGATTAGGTTGGGATTAGGCCTCTAATACCCTTCCCTTGTGTGCATAATTGAAAAATGTGTCTGCCCATCCAAGGAAGATGAGAGACCGCTGAGCTTTGAGCCCTTCGCAGCGCTCGATTTAGGCCGACGAGCTCCGAGGCGGAGGGGAGAGGAGGAACTTTTAACAATAGCGTTTTAGTCGACCAAAGTCCACAATTGAATTCCGCTCAATTGTGCAGACTGGGTCTGTCCCTCTGTGTGTGTGAGGGAAGAGCTTTCTGACTGCAGCGACAATGTGAGAGACAGCTGCATCCAACCAGCTCTTTGTTCTTCGGCCATGAGGAGAGAGCGGCTGTTATTCGAGTCTGTAATAGAGTGCCTGTCTCCTTGGTTTCTTTGTATTTTTCCCTCCAATACTGTGTACTTTATCCCCAGCTGGCCCCCACTACACTAAGTACAGGTATTTGCTTGAAATGTCTCACTAGACACCTCACTACACGGTACAGCCATGTAATTGTATCACTAATGCAGAGATCTATGCGAATGCGAGGCCCTGAGTAGAGTTGAGGTGTCCAGAATCCACTGTAATTGTGTTTTATATCCCTCTGCTTTTTGGGCGTATCTGGTACTGAATGATGACATCGCCGGGTGGATGATATAGCGAGCAGAGATGTATTACTATAAATCAGATCCAACAGCGCTATAGAGCTGCGTGAGACTTGAGCAGAGAGGTTATCTTTTATTTGTCAAAAGGACATGTAAAGATCTCCCCGCCTACTGGATGGAGGTAATATGTTTGAAATGCGGTCATAAATACAGCCGGAACTGTCGAGGCTTTTTGAGGGATGTTGGGTTTATCTACGATTTCTCTGTTTTATGTCAGGCCACGTCAAATGTATCTTGGAATCATCTCTGTCTTTTATCTTAACGCCGACAATACGCACTACCCGCTGTGATGAGGCCGATCGTTTCAGCGCTCACTGCAGATTTAGCCATCACTTCTCTTCCGCTGCTAGAGCGCAGTAGTGTAGTTCGAGAACAGATGCGATTGCATTTTGGCTCTGACTTCCGAATACCTCTCATCTGAGGGACAAATAGGATTGTGTGATGTGTTTGAAAACTGAGGTTGAGCAATAAACCACAAACATATTTTCGAATTTTTTCATCGAGGCGGTTGTAGTATGTCGGCAACAATCTGGCGGTCTTGGGAATATGGAACTGTATTTACAGTAATTGTGGAACCGCTTTAGCACTACGGGGCAGCCGTATTGTAAAAGATAGCGCCTGGGAAAATCTGGGTGGGAAAAGTAAATGATGAATGTTCTCCCCTCCTTCAGCAACTACTTTTGCGTTGCCCATGAGCAAGGCACTTAACTCCAAACTGCTCAGTGGCCAACAGTAAAAGACTGTTCGTGTTGTGAATGTAGGTAACTGTAAAGCAGGTTGTTGTTGAAAAAGAGCACTTGTGCCTAGCAAACCTTCCCATGATGAATAAATGTTAAAACAAAAACCACTGAGATTATCTTTGTCCATTAGCTTGTAATAGAATTGAAATGATCTTAGATGCTTCTGGGAATCCCAGGCAAGAAGCACCAAATCCCTGGATTCATTCAACTTCAACGTAGGTGTGAGCCTCAGACTGCAGACTATATCATCGCCCCGTTGGGCCAGCCAAGATAAGGAAGGTATCTGTTGAGCCTCCAGTAACACATTTGATCTCTACAGTTACTTATGAGTTAAGCTGTTAAATAATCTGTTGTATTTGCTCAAGCCTAATTAATTACATTCATGTGGCCACTGAACCGCAGTCAATTAATTTAAATGCAGATTTGAAAAAGTGAGTTTGTTTTCACCTTTTGAAAGAGTCTGAGCGTGTGATTAGATGAGAGGAAGTGATGACCTTTTTTGAGTTTTCAGTACACCTTAATTAAAATGCATCCTCCAAGGCCAAAACACTTCTCTCATTTGGGCGATGTATTCCCTTGAATGGAAATGCCGATTAAATGTGACCAATGCTACATTTAGCAAATGAATAGCCCGTGCTATTTTACTTGGCTGTATGGAAGTCACTGTGAACAGATTGAGAGTATGAGGGCTCTTGATTTGATACAGTCTCATATTGGTTAGGTTAGCCACCAAGAAACAACCTGAGCGGAATATATTTTCAAAGCTCATGAATAATGCGAAGCAGCAAACCAGGTAGGAATTTGTCATTTTCATAATAACTTGCCCTACTCATAATAACTTGCCCTACTCATAATAACTTCCCAAATTCTTCAAATAGTGTAAGACCAAGTAGTGTACAATTGGTGGGTAAGGTGTAGATGTTGTAATGCTATAAGATGATGATCCTATTGTATGTTTGTAGGATTGTACAGAGGTGTTGCTCCGAACTATGAGCTTTCTAATCAAATGTCCCCATGGGAACAAAGCACCTTAAACAAAAAACAGGCTAATAACCCAGACTGACTGTTGTGTCCTCCAGCTTGTGGCTCTCTCTGTCATCACTACCATGTCCCCTGTCTTGCTATATATGCCTTTATTGCTTGCATGATTGTATGATTGAGAGATAGACCACAGAAAATGTTCCTCCAGCCTCCAGGTTTGCTTTCATCAAGGTTATTTGTACAATAATGAAGTATGCTGCAGACGTATTTGGGATATGTTATTGTTGTTAATATTGTAGAACAGAATATGGTGGTTGTGTGTGTGTGATTGTATGTGCATGTAGCCATAACTACAGCCGTCCCTACAGTGTAGCTCCAGGTTTACACTGTGCACACTATGGTCTTATCAAGCCGATGACAATAGACACACTGCATGATGGTGGCTGCAGGGCTGCTGTAATTGGAACGGACAAGGTCAAGTACGGCACTCCGAGTTTTGAAGAGAGCAGAGTGTGCTTTACTCCTACCCTAACTATGATGCCTATACAATCTGACATCTGTTGATATAACACTGGGGCCATTCTGCCAGGCAAGTATCGGGCGATAGCGGTTTGGTGCCGTATAAATCTCCACTCACCGGAAAATGAACTGGACGTGTTTACGTAGCAGGGAAGTGAAGAAAAGTGTGAAATGTCTTAGCTGAGAAAGAGGATCGCATATTTCATCAGAGATCATAACTTTGTAAACATGTTTACTCAACCGAAGTGTTTGTGCTGGTAAGGGTTCATCCTAAAAACGTTGGCAGTTGGCAAGGATGATGTGAAATTGTCATAAACAACTAGTTCATTTTTTAAGATAAGAGCTCACATGAGGTACATAGGAATCTAATATTTTGCCGTCAGGGTGATTAGTATTCTGAGAAAAGGTAGGCTTAATTACTTTGTATTATTCATCAGGACTGCGTACAGATGCTGTGGGAAGCCCCTGTTTTTGTTTGGAGCACGTGGGAAAGCGCTCCCTAGGAGTTTCTGTTGAATAATGGTTGCCAACCTTTTTTGCTCGCGACCCCTCAAATCGACAACATGGATGCACATGCCTGAAATGGTGAACTCTGATTTAAATGGCGGTGGCCTTTAGGTCAGAGTGACACAGATCACAGAAGGTCACAGATCCCCTTGGGCAAAATGCGAATCCTTTACCTGTTCGTTTATTGTAAGTCACTACGCATAATAGCTCTTACCTATTTGGCTGTCTCTGTTGTCTGCACTGTCAACAGACTGTAACATGCTACAATTTCATAACTATATGAACACTAGCAGACATAAAGACAAGCTGGTACCAAGGCTGTACCCTGCTAGCAACCTGTTTATTCATGGTCCTTGTGTATCATCTCTGTTAGGTCAGTAACAATACTTTTGCATCCTGAATCACACAATCCTGTTCTATGTCTTGTGATGCATTCAATCTGTGTATTTCCTGAGGGTAAGATTTAGTCCCCTTTTTGACAGATTCTCCCGGATTGTGACTCAGCGGATCACGATGCGCTAGATAGCACGGCAGAACACAATCTTCTTATTGTCACATTGTAAATAGATGGGGAATCGGAGTGAAACATGTCTCTGCATGGTCCCCGCATTGCAGGACTCCTGCTGTGGATGGGTGGAAGTAAAGAAGCAGGACCACGGTTCTTTATAATGAGTTTTCTCTCAGGAGATTATGAATGGAGACACCAGGTTAAGAGAAGCTTTTCTGCGGGGGGGATTGGATATGTGTATTGTTTCAAACCAAGAGGTATTAAAAGTAATTATACCAGCAAGATAAACATAATTAGCACAGCGTGGAGCTCCATGCCTTTTCCCGTGGATTTTCCACCACTAATTATCTTGGTGTTTTTCAACAGTTTGTTGGCCTGTTATCGACAAAGATCCATGTTTCTGCGGGCATTGTGACACTTTCTCTGCACTCTTGACTTGATTCACTCTTCCATCAGTTATCACTGAGCTAATGTGTCTTCAGAGAAATGGCTCCAACAAGGTCATTTTACTTGATCATGTATTAATCAGAGTGTGCATGAAGTCTTTATCCCTGAATCTTTGCTTACATTCAACCCTCACCGCCTTGACCCTGGATGCAACAGGGAATTCAAGTAGCAGTGCACTTGACATTGTTTTTTTGCTGCCTCTTAGGCTTTATATGGTTACAGAAAGTACTGGCTGGTTTCCAAACTTTCCTCTCGCTGCCTTCGGTGATGACAGCCAACAATGTTCGTGCATGTCAGCGACTCCCTCGCAGAGTCAAGTTAAAGTGCTTTTAACGACCACGTTTGTCACAAAGTGTTTCACAGAGAAAAAAAGGACATAAATACACAGTAAAAAAGATAAAAACAACAATGAACAAGCACATCACAAAGGGGATGAAGGGACGGAGGGGTGGCGGGAGATGGATTCTCTGAAATGTCTATGGAGACAATCAAAGGGAGAGGGGAATATGGGGACTGGGGGGTGGGGAGACGGAGAGACAAGAGATGTAGGAGGGCGGGGGGTATATGGTGACATCAGCCAGCAATAGTCCCTGCATTTCCTGTGGCTCACAAGCAGAAGATGAAGAGACAGGGGGACGGATGGACAGAAGAACAAAAGGGGTTCATGGTGCCGTCCCAGTGCTGCGATGCTGCTGCCTCAGCCGTGTGTGTCACTCTGAGCGTCAACTTGATTAATGAGGCTCGGGCTCCCACGAGTCCCTCTCACAGGGACAACACAGATCAATACGCAATGAAAGCCCGCCTCTGAACACCCTGTTCACTCCCACTGTAGGGTTGATGCAGGTGTCAGATGATTGAAACGTTCGAACAATGGTTCTGTGTGTTATTACATCGACTCAGAAGCACTGCAAACGCCTTAAAACAGTCCAACGTTTGATGTAGCGGTTGATAATATTCTCTATCTCAAGAGAAAACTGCCGTGTGCTGTGCATTGTTTATGAAACACAGAGTACAGAATGAAAGGGCATGCTTTTAAACTGAAGTGCCCTTCCTGTATGAGTTACACACCACAAGCATGGGATGGCGTGTTCCCGAGAAACGACAGCGTGTTCTTCAGAAGCGTGTCGGTGTGTGATTCTGTCCCTTTACTTTTACTGTCTTAGTGCCTCTTTTTAATGACCTTTTATTTATATTGATACGCCCTGTAAAGGTGAACCATTGAAGGTCTCACTGGGGTTTTAATTGCTTTGCTTTGGCAGGGGCACAAGTCTGTGTCCTGCCCAGATTTGGGAGCAGTCGGGGTCGATAGCTCACGGTCGATAGTGCTAGACGATGTCGGTATTTCCGAGCCCATATTGGAAAAGGATTTTAGACGGCAGGATGATTGTTGATATTGGACATCCGCGCTTTCTAAATGGGCCAATTTTATTCCTGCAATTTCAGGGACAGAAAGTCTCGTTGCAGGCTATGGGCAATGGAATCTCCCTGATTAGCTTTTACTTTCAGAGTCGTCATTAAAGCCATAGGGGTGAAACAGATCAGATCTTCTATGTACAGTGCACTGTGTATTGTTAACTGTGCTGTGCATCCCTCAATATTTTCCCTAATATTGGAAGAGTGAAAAAATTCAGTTTCCGATCAGTGACTAACCATGTGTTTGGGATCCTCATGAAACTCAAGCAGGCTGAAAATTCATCCCTTTAAGAAATACATGCTCTAATTTGCTCTTGGGAAAAAATAAATCACACCCAGGAGGTGAAGTAAGCGGTGCACGTGATGCATGGGCTACTCCTGATTGGTCTAAATCTCATGCTATGAATGGACACACGGGCACATGTCACGTATAGAAAAATCCGTAGCTCTTATTTTTATTTATTTTCCCATCTTTTCTCACACACTTGATCAATCTGACCCTTGCACTTGACTGTACTTGAAATTTTGGTAATGTAGGAATTTAAGCTTATTCTACTGTTGATGTCACTGTAGGTTGCTGAAAATAGAAGTGGAAATCCTTATTTGGTTAAAGCTCCCAAAACTTAATTTCATCAACAACATCTCTTCATCAGGTGATCCAAACGCATGAACTTTTAAGTGCTCATGCGATTTGTTTCAATAGAGTGAAGAAATAGACCCGACACACTTAACTGTGGTCTCACAGTGTATACCTTCACTAACACCCTGACGGTGACACTTCGTCAAGTGTGGCTTTAGGTGTTGGAGTGGGAGTGGAGTACGGTGTGCAAGGCTCTATTTCTTCATATTGTTGATTATTTCCTGCACCTGTTACTGGGATTTGGGAGTGTTTGTTCTTTTTTGGTGTCACTGGAGAAATCAAACTTCTTATATACTGAGGATAGTAGTAGCTTTGTAGTAGCCTTGTTTCCGTAGACAGATTTAGCCATTTTAGAAGTAAAATTTCTTGCTGCAAGCTTGCTGCACTACTGCCGCACTGCTTTTCCACCCCTAGAAGGAAATGTTTGGATAATGAAAGTTTGTTTGTATAACACTATTTAAAACCCTTTACAAAGTGCTTTGGCAATCAAATAAAAGCAAATATCATACTCATAAAATAAATTAAAACAAGTGAAACACCACAAGATAAAAGGATACGGATAGAGGGTAAAAGCAATGTATTCATTATTTTTACGATCAACTGTCCCTAATTGTACGTCACTTAACAAGGAACATTTCCTAGGGTCTTTTGAAAGTCTTGAGGATAATATGAAGAAATAAGACATGAATCTAGAACATCCTGGTCTACTTTTGCCTACATAAAAATGCAAAAAGTGAATTTGAAATGCCTCTCTGTATTACATTTGGCACAGACAGTTGCTGCTAAACAAAGTCGTACTGACAGAGTGTCCCGGGAGGCGAGGAGGTCACATACCCAGTCATCTGGAATGGTAGCCTCTCTGACAGAGACACCGAGGCCCAAACCTTGCCGAAATTCCCCAATCTTGTCAATATTTTAGTACCCAATTTATAATTATCCCCACTAGCTTATATTATTCCAACATAGTGCAGCATATTACATCATGTATAAGGCTGTATGAGTTGAGTTCATATGTCAGTGTAAGGGGTGTGGACACATGAACATGCACACCCACAACACACAAACACACACACACTCACACACACACACACACACACACACACACCTTTCAGCTTTCTCTGTGACCACAGAATTTTTCTTTTGCCCACCAACATCAAAGTTACATATCCCTGAATTTTATAATCCTTTTACTTGCCCATGGGAGTGTTTTGAATAAGCCTATGGCAAGGCCTCATAGTAAAAATATTAACTTTCAACTTTATTCGGGTCAGCGGTACACTACATCCTTTTAAATAAATAAATAACCATGGAGTGCATTTAAGAGCTTATTTCAGAAAAGTCTTTTGGGAGTATTTGATCAGACTTCCCTACTAACTCTTCTAAATTGAATGCATTAAATCAGTTTTTTTCCTTTAAAATAGCATTTAAGTTTATTATTACATAAATAGTTTTGCCGGTCCAAAGACAAACCCTTATGAAGGACCGCTGTTGCAGTCCTGCAGTGTGTAGAGAACTTTTGTTGAACAGCATCACAGAGAATAGTCTTTATTTCCCCTTCCTGAAACAAACTAAACCCTGGGTCTTTCTCAATATGTGTTCTTGTGTCCTCCATAACGCATTTGAGTTGATATCTAACGGCACAGAATGCAATTTTACAAACAAAAGAATGCTGAGCACAGAGGACGGATTAAGATCCCGGACGTTTACTTGCCACCCGAGGATGCATCGGATGGTGACTTGGTCGACTCGGTTAACGAAGCCCCGTGAACGATGCATCACGTCGAAACAGCGTCACAGTCTAAAGTACAGAGATGGTTGAATCAGCTGGTAAAATGAACACCTGTGTGCCTTAATTAATCATGCGACGTCAAGCACACGGTCCATCCCAGACTGTAAAAATGCATTCTCTGTTGGTGAGAGGTACGTTCTCTCCAAGACAGCTTGGGAAGAACGTTCTCCACAAGGACAGAAGTATCGACTTGGCTTTCTTGGATTTGATGATCACCTTCAGTCTCCTCCACCTTCTGACATACAGATGGGGTCTATGTAGGAGAGGGTTACTAGGGTTCAAGTGTCTCTGTCCACCTCACAACCAGTGTCCACCCCCGATTCCCACAGCGACTTTGGTATTATAAGGGTCCAACTGACATTTTGGTCAAAGTTACTCATATATCGTGGCTCTACAAACACTTCATGTCTGAAGTTAGATTTTTGAAAACATTCAACATTAGAGAATGGCACTACTTGAAGGCTCAGTATCAACTACTCTGCATGCAAATGCAGCCTCATCATTCCAAGCTCATGAATTTGTTCCACGAGGCATCTGCATACATAAACTAAGGCTGCATTCACAATGGAACAGGAAATAAAATGTTTAACTCTTTGTGGCACAGATCTGATCTTCACTTTGC
>OMLI01090147.1:0-10609 GCA_900302605.1 Rondeletia loricata | reverse complement strand
CTGTAAATAATGTATTACCTGAGTTTTTCCCCATGGCCATGAGCTGTTCTAGATCTTCTACAGTTATTTCGAAGCATTAGAATTCTGGTGCAAGGCATCAGTAAAGTCCCTAAATGCACCACACACCACACCCTTATGGCAGGGAAACTGATTACCTTTAAATGAAGAATTATTTACAAAACATTATTGAAAAAGTAAATGAATAACTTAAATGTGCAGGTTTTATAGACTGTTTTATGTAGCTGTGGTCAGGGAGGAACTTCAACCATGTAGGCAGTGAACCACATGACTGGCCGATATCCGATGATAAAAGGACAATATTGGCCCAGCAAACCTATATATCAGTCTAACCCTAGTGCCAACTATGGAGAGGGAGACAGACAGACAGATACAGGGGTGGATTTTGGGCTAGTAGAGTGAAATTTCTACTACTTCTTTACTATTTCTGCTACGTCTGTCAGTGAGCTAATGAGTTAAAGAGCTGCCTGCCTGTCTGTAACGCTATCGCCTCAGGGTGAATGTCCACTGGGAGGGAAATTTGCAGGCGAAGTGACGCTCCCCATTCACTTGAACGAGAGCACACCTAGAAATTTTGCAGAGGATTGTGGGAAGGTGAGCAGTATTTACTAGCGTAGCGGCGGGGAGGAGTAGACCTTTCCGCTACTTTATGCAAATTTTCAAGCGGCCAACACATGCATTAACTAATGAGGTGAGTAGTGGGTGTCTAATTTATTAAGTTAGTTCACGAAACAAGTTCCGCCTGTCACTTGTTCCTCTCAATAGAATGGAGGAGAAGTTAATTATTGCGTCTTCAGTCACCCCATTTAATATGATGCATCTTTGGCCGAACACCGTGACAAAATAAAAAGAGCAGTGGCGTGGATGACGGTGTCTGAAATCAGGGGTGTGGATGGTGGGTGAAGAGAAATTTACAACGATGCTTGCTTGATTGTGCTGCCATAACAAGCAACCTAGCTGATTATCTGTATCTGTAGGCAACCCTACTATAAAAGCAAAACCTGCAACCATTACAAACACACACATTTCCACGCCCACGAGGCGGCCAATATTTTCGAGTGTAGCGTTGTCAAGCATCAGGGGCGTTGTGTATGGACATTCACCGTCAGCTTTGAGCGTTGGCGCTATGGCAACAGTGCAGGGTTTCCGACAGGCAGGCCGAGGCAGTGACGAGCACTTGGATTTGAAGGTGGAACCGAAGAAACTGAATACAGGAAACTGACTGAGAAGCACTGAAATTTCTATGACACCTTAACCAAATGTTGGTGTAGATTCATTCATGGGATTGAGAATCTGCTGCCCGGTCTCATTTACCAGCTCAGCTAGTGCTCCATGTTCTGGACTCACTCGCCTCAGGCAAGCCAGCGAGCCCTGGACAGATATATAGACTGACTGACAGACAGAGAGAATGAGGCTTAGACCTTACGTGCAGCTCTGACACTCACACACAGACACCAACATGATATATTACTGAATGCTAGCGTTCCCTTTATCTTTCTTTCTCTCTTTCTCTCCATTCCCTCGTCGCCACCAACTGACCCAGAGCGTTTAGCTGCCTCAAACAACAGCGTTTTTATCCCATCTGTCCTGGCTTTCAAGGAGGACATCATGTTGTCATAGCATCTCTCTCCAAGGTGGACAAGGGGCACTCATGGCCCCGAGCACCGCCGCAACAGTGAAGAGCACTCAGGCATCCTCCTGCTTACGCCTACCAGGATAGGGGTGTGAGAGTTTAGTCATATAGCTGGGGAGAGTGACTGCTTGGCACTTTAAATAGGACAGCACACTGAAGTGCACTTCAACAACACAAGGCAATTCATCATCCACAGTGTTAACCCCCCTGTCACTTCCATGCTGGCCAGATAATGAAGCATTTTGTCATTGGAAATGGATGTGCACTCATTCAGAAAACTCTCAGCAATGTTCCAGAGTCATGAAATAGCTTTTGATGGGAGCGACTGGAGATTAGAATCTGGTGGTTACTAGAAACAACCAGAGCACCAAACCGATCGACAAGGAGAAAGGGACACCTACTGGAATGAGGCCACACTGGCAAGATCACAAGAGGTCACAGACACAATCACAAGAGTAATTAAGCAGTGTTTTGACAGTTCAAAGGTGTTTTGACAGTTCAAAAGGTTGTATTCCCTGAGAATACAGCAGGATTTAAAGTAGAGCGTGTGTCACTATTGTAATTCCAATAGAAGAGGAGAGGACAGGGCAGGAGAAAAGGACTGGGAAGGAGAGAAAATTAGAAACAGAGAGGGCCAAGGACCAGAAGAAGGAAAACAGATGGATCAATAAAGAGAGGGAGAAGCGAGAATATGGAGGAGAGAAAGAGTAATTCATGGTGAAGCTGGGGAAAGAAAAATGAGAGAAAGTGGAACTAAGGATGACGTACCCGGCATAGAGAGACTGAGAGATGAATAGGGTGGATGTATACTGGGAGAGAGGGAATGATAGAGAGGTGCACTACACAGCCAACGAGAAATCTTTGGAACATGGCGGCAGTCTTGGTCCAACACTTCCCATTAAGTCAAGGTGTGTGGAATGAGAAGTGACGCATTGGGAGGACTTGCTGTCACTCTCACTCATTTCAAAGCATGTCAGGAATCCCATGGCAGGCCCCTGCTTTTCTGCAGTCAGTGGTAGGAATAAAACATATCTTAACCATTATACAGCAGCTAGGCCCCAGAACACACTCAAACTAAAGTCTGCTTCACACACCAAAATCAGACAAAACAGGACAGAGCTAGTCGTAAGTGTTATACAATGACTGGCCAATACCCTATGAACAATGGATATACAAACTGAACTGTTGAGTGGACCTTTAAGTCTATAGTGGTGTTATTTGTCTGTAAATTGGTATTAAGGTAATATTACTGTTAGTCTATTTCTGTTCCGCTGAACAAGCCTCAATGGAGCCAGCAGTGCAAGTTTCTCCTTTATTATAGCTGGTGGTTTTGCTAACATGACTGTTTTGTTCTTTTTATTTTGCAGCACATTGTAACTTTGTTAAGAAAACTGCTGCACAAATATAGTTATTATTATTATTAGTAGTAGTAGTAGTAGTAGCCTAGTAGTAGTAGTAGTACAGTTGAGTCTAGTTTAACTTAGCTCTCAAGTGTGAAAATTGCCTTTCCAGCATCAGTTTCAATCACACTTGCCAAGTTGTCAATCTTGCCAAGCAACATAGTAGAAGTGCAGTGTAATCAGGGACAGCAAAACCCCTTAAGGTACATGGAATTCACCCACTCAATTATCCCTGCAAAACATTTTCTCAAAACACATGTACTGTGTAAAATAGCAACACAACTGCATTGCATCTCAAACAGGCATGGTATAGCTCCTTATCAACAATACAGCATAGCTACAAAACCCCCTCGAAGAGCTCATCTGTTTCCTTCACCTTTCCTTCACCTTTCTTGTCAGAGTGTGGAGTAACAGTTGAATAAATAGCTGCCCACTCCAGTGTAACAGCGTGGTGCCCAGCAGAAGTGGCAAGACACACAGTGACCATCTCTGAGCGTGTCCTCTCTATTACTGTGTCCTTGCTGCCACCCTCCTCCCCCATTGCTATCGCTGCATTATTCACACACAAACATGGCAAGGACCCTACCCAAGGCGGTTAAATGAGAGGCTCTGAGCTTCCTACTGTGTGTGAGGGCAAAGGTGTGGCAGCAGCCTGGCCTAGAGGTACAGAGGCTAACTAGTAACTGCAGTATGAGTGCACATATTTTTTTGCATGGATGGCCCCAGTGGGAATCAAAACCCTAACCCTGTCAGTGTAAGTGCTGTCCTCTACCCATTGAGCTACACAACAAGAACGTTTTTTCTAGCTGTGAGTTAGTGACTGGAGGCTACCAGGAGGATGGTATTTAGTCTGATCTCCTGAAATGAGCATGATGTCTTAAAATGCAAATGCATGCTCCGTGCACGAAAAGTTATACGTTTCCCTGCCATGAAAGGATTACATGGAGGAGACATGGCTAGAAGCAGTGAAATAGCATGGAGGAAAGCGTGGAGGTTGGGGTGGTGAATGGGCATTTCCACCCAACTTCAGCTCCGGTGAGCCGGGTTCAACTCATGCTAAGAAGTTTTCTACAGTGAGTGAAGTTTTAATTTTTAGCCAACGTTTTTCTCATTTAACCATGACCAAACCTTAACCAAATTGTTTTAGTTGCCTATCCTTAACCAAAGTTGCTTTACTTAACCATTAGCTAACCTTTTCATGTGACAAACAGGTCAAAAATGGTGTGTCCACTTCGTAGTATCGTCACGTAATCCTTTCGTGGTAGAGGAACTCAATCTTCACATAATTCGTGTCCACAACAAGTAATCTACATTGCAGAGTTCATGCCCATTTTTATGAGACTGTGTTGCAGGTATAACATCTATGGTTCTGGCCAAAGTGCCCTTGAGCAAGGAACTGCAACCCAAATTACTGCACTGCTGCCAACCATCTAGGAGTATCTAGGATTCCAGTTGTAAGATACAGCAAGTAATGTTAACCGTGTGCAGCTAATGCTTCAGTCACTCAATCCCACATGCCTCTGGGAACACCTTGACTGAGCACAGGCTCTGCTGAAGCCACAACAATACTTTGCATGAACTTTGAACATTTCTGTTTCCAAATGGGAGGACATTACATGCTGCCCATGTATCCAGTGAAATGTGTCTCAGATTCCTTGCAGGTTATCTTCTCTGGTAATGAGCCCTGTCTGAATCCCATGATGCAGCTGGAGGGGCACTGTAGCCATAGGAAGCTTCCTCCTGCTGATTACCCATCTTAAACTGCCTTTTTTCAACTTGGGAGACACAACCACAAACCTTAACAGCTCTTCATGAATAATTATGATGACACCCTGTGTTATTGCACCCTGTGATACTCCATCTTTGATTCCAAGGCCAATAAATATGACCATTAAATCTGTTTTCAACCGCATTAAAAGTGCCCCTGATACAGAGAGATTGAACACTGTTTTAACTGAGCAACAGAGGCGTATTAAGTTGCCAAGCTTGCTGCCCGCATTGGGTCAACCCCACTTGTCACTTTTTTTTACTGTTACTGATTCTAAAGGAGGTTGCAGACAGATGTGTCTACTTCAGCAAAACTTTGTGAACCACTATTTGAGACACTCTCCCTCTCTGTATATCTCTATGTAATAACTGCGTATAATGTAATAAAAAATTACGTAATAACTTTTTACACATAATGTAATATGTTATTACACTATAAGTTAAGTACCAAATCTTTATGAATAATGTAATAACGTTGATGCATAATGTAATAACAAACTAAAATCCCTTTGTTTGTTATGTTTTAAGACATTTACAGTGTTATATTTGATATAACTTGACTGGCTGCACAAACGCCACATACACAGGTTAATGTGCTCAAGAGCAAATGGAGTAGATGTCATGTAAAGTCAGTGGATTGCACTAATCTGCTCCATCTTAGAATGTTTTTATTTTTCTCTGGAAATACAAATGTATTAAGTTGTTGACGTTTTTTTCTTTTTTCAAATTTCTCACATACATTTGTACATTTTGCAGGCGAATGGTCACAACAAATGACAAATTTTGGCACATTCTAATTCTTTGTTACAAAACAGCATGAGATCAGGCCAGAATTTTACAGCAAATCTTATTGTCAAATAGCTACTCATGTGCCCCGACTGTTGGTCAGTATAGGAATCTCATGTGTCTCAGCTATAATCTGAACTATCATTAAACCCTCAAAAGTCCATGGAGCCAAAGTTAAAAACCAATCATCTGTGCTAAATATATATTTAGCTGATATGCAGTCATTCCTGAGAGCAAATATCAAGTATACACAACTGAAAACTAGAGAAGCAGAGCTTTTGAACCGTGTCAGTCCGCAGCCTCTATCTTGTAGAATAAGGGAGTTACAATGCTATAAATACAAGGATACAAAAAACACCCCAAAAATGTTCCTTGTATTATTGTCAGTTCACTCAGAACATAATACCTACAGGTATTTTGAATATCCAAGTGTTGTGAGGTAATAGCACTGGTTCCACAATGACATTTGTGTCATATTTTGGCTTCTGACCCTAGGCGTTTTGGGGCATCAAGTGTTGTATACTGCTGAAGTCAGTGGACCTTGACCTGTCATTCAGTGACAATTACAAGCCAATACTTTATATAGTAATAGTAATTATACTGGAGTTATAATAAAATAAATTAAAAGATACAACAACAAATGCTTACTGAGTTTATTTTATTGATTGCACTAAAAAATAAATGTTACTCAAAGCACACACTAAGACAAGTATTTTTACAGTACAATAGATTCCACTGCCACACTGACAGTGTGTCTCAATGTCTTTGAGGTCAGTCTTTCAGTATATTCTAAAAGAATATAGCAATAATGTCTTAGAATAACATCTTCTGCATGGCCACATGCAAAGTAAGTCTATGAAACAGTACACAGTGCACACACTGAATGTACAGAAAAGTGGAATAATGACAAATGTGGTTTTCAGTGGTTGTAGTTTTAATTTGTGATCCTAGATGTTTCTTATCTAAGAAATCTGTTTGGCATAACACACATGACCCACGTCATTTTACATCTGCCAGATTCTTTCATCCTTCATGCTGTGTTTAAAGGTAAGCTATTTGCTGATATAAATTGTGCTCTCAACAATACTTTGACTTGTTTCCAAGCTTGACATGACAGATTATGAAAACAGTTACTTCGAATTTGTGCTAAGCTGTCTCCAACCTTGGTCTTCAAGAGTTTTGTTTAAGATTTTAGTTGACAACCCATAAGACAATGCATTCATGAAAGTTCTTGAACAAAAGGTGCAGAATTATTTTATTGAGTCACTTGACAATAAACAGCTCTGTTTATAGATTTATCAAAGACATTTCATACTGTCAACCACTCTATAATGAGGGAAAGACTTCTTAGTATTGACTTATCAGAACAGTTAGTTGGTTTGATAACTATCTCTCAGGCAGGTCTCAGTGTGTCCAAATCAATGGGTTAACTTCTAAATTTCTTAATGTCTCCAAGGGGGTACCCCAGGGTTCTGTACTGGGTCCTCTTTTATTCACGATTTATATTAATAGTCTTGGTCAAAATGTATCAAATACTTGTTTTCACTTTTATGCGGATGACACTGTCATTTATTGCTCGGCCCCTACACTTAACGAGGCTCTTGAGCATTTGAAATTAGCATTTAACATGATTCAGTCTCAGTTGTGTGGGCTCAAGCTTGTCCTAAATGCAGACAAAACTAAGTTGATGTTATTTTCAAGGATGAGGAACAACCCAGCAAATCTTACACTAATTGTAACATCCCAAGGTAAGCTGATTGAGATTATCTCCTGTTTTAAATATTTGGGCATTTTAATTGATTATTGTCTTTCTTTTAAGCCACACATCGATAATATTGTTAAAAAGCTCAGATTTTAATTGGGGTTTTATTTCAGAAACACATTGCTTTTGCAAGGAAAAGGCTGGTTGCTGCCACATTCTTACCCTTACTTGTGGTGACTTGCTGTATATGAATGCTCAGCTCAGCGTCTGCGATCATTAGATATGGTTTATCATGGTGCATTATGTTTGTAACTAATTGTAAATGTTTGACTCACCACTGTACCTTATGGTCAGATGGACTTCTCTTCACATGCGTAGTCACTGGTTTATATTTATCTATAAGGCCATCTTGGGGAAGCTTCCGTCATATCTATGTGTCTATATGACTCAGATTTGTGGAGCTCGGTATAGTCTGAGGTCCCAAGACTCTTGTTTGTTCGCTGTTCCCAAAGCTCGAACTGAGTTAGGGAAAAAAACATATGGTCGCTTCTTGGAATGTCTTGCAAGAGGACTTAAACTGAAGGACTTAATAACTCTTAGCTAATTTAAAGAGACAGTCAGGTCTATGGAACAGGACTCTATTGAAACCTGTCAATGTTTTTAATGAGATGCTTTTTATAATGTAATACTTTACTTATATCACCTTTTCTCTCTTCTCTTTGCTGTTCTCTCTCTGTCTCTCTTTCTTGAAAATGTCTTCTGTTTTCTGGCAATTTTAAAAATGCATTTATTTTTAAAGAAAGTAAAGACAACTGTCAGTTTAAAAACATCAAAATGTTTGAATTTAAATAAAGGTTCTATTTTATTTTATTATGGCAGAGAATTTTTTTTTTTATGTGGTCAGTGGGTGTGGGTGAGGTGGGGTTGAAAATGTGTGTGTGTGTGGTAGGGTGGCGTATAAAATGACAACTCTCATACTGAAATTGTTTCTGCTTTGATATATGATCACATGAACCTAATGAATAGTTTACTCATCAAATATAAAACTTTAAATGCAGTAAAACATGTGCTAAAGGGATTTTAGTTTGTTATTACATTATGCATCACAGTTATTACATTATTCATAAAAAACATTGCTACTTAATTTATAGAGTAATAAAAAGCACATCATATAATAACTCATTACATTATGTGCAAAAAGTTATTACGTTATCCACGCCCAATTTTGATTTCATTATGAGCAGATTATGATTATGAGTTTTTATTACATTGTGCATATTACATTATGCGCAGTTATCACATTATGAGTTGCTACAGTCCCTCCTTGTAACCTACAGGAAGATGTTTCCCTCAGGCACTGTTCCAATATCAGCTCACCCGGCCCACATCTTACCTTTAACCGTCAGGAGGGAAAGCACAAACTAACCATCGGTAAGGCCATTTATAAGGTCAGCCACAAACTATGCTGTGCTCTGCATACATGGAGTTCCTTAATATGCACCTTTATTGTGTACACATTTTTTTAAGGTGAGCTCTAACATGATGACGACTGTACTTAATCTGAACAATGTAGCACACTATCCTTGACACAGGCAAGCCTCTCACGTCAACAATATTTATTCCTGTACTGTAAAAGCCATGAGATGTAATTGCATTTTTTATGACGTTCCCATAGAAGCTTGCAGTTTAATCGATGGGAAGGCTTTCGTCTTTAGGTGAGGTCATTGGTTTTGTGTGAGGTCGTCTTAGAGTCCTCCTTGAGGCGTCGTCCAGGTCTATTACTCATTACTCTGTGGGTCAGTGTCATTCCACACCCTGATGGTCATGCTGGGGGACGGGGGAGGGGGGGAATCCTTTCTCTAAGACCCCATATCTGGTCTTATAATCATCCACCATGCTAGCTATAATGGACTTTCTGTTGACTCTGGTAGATTGTTATCTCGCTCTGGTTGATGGGCTACAATATGCTCCATTTTCTTGATGGTATATCGACCCGAGTGGATGGGCTTAATATTGAAGGTTTTTTTGTTGTTGTTTGTTTTGTTTTGTTGTTTAAATAGGGCAGAGACGGACTAGAGAAATAATGTATACCAATCCATGCGTGGCAGATATGAGGTTGTGCACTGCACATTCCTATTAGTTAATGCTATTAGATCATACAGTAGCTGATAATCATCCACAATGACCTCACTGGGCAAATGATGCAGAGATATTCGCTCTTATCCTCTGGAACAACGAAACATAGTGTTGCTGGTCTGTAAGAGTACAGCAGAGCCACACCACAGCTATTTACTACCCATGTTCGTAGGTGTAGGAAGCAGGGAGGACACAGGGGACATGTCCCCTCCAATATTGAAAAGGATTCAGTTGTCCCCCACAAAAAAATAATTTTCATTACATGAATCGACTCAGAGGCCATTGATTCTAAATGGGACTTGAATTGTGAAACAGATTTCACCGCAGGCAAAGTAAGAACTGTATGAACACTGCCTACTTCCTTTCACATGGGACTAGCATGCTACCAGAGCAAGGATAAAGTAGTGTTGGACAAGCGATAGTGGGTTTGTTACGGCCAACGCCATGCAAAACAAGAAACAAAACTGATATGAGTGTTTTTTATAGTATAGTATAGTATGACGCTAAACATTGGCTAGAAACAGTATTACCATGGTAATAGTGTATGTCGGATTCAAGTAAATGCCACTGCCAGATCATCTGTATTGTCCTTATTTCTTCACACGTATCACCCACGTACGTACGCAGGGGAAATATGTCAGTAAACAAGTTATTGTTAATGTTAGTCTCCCTTGCAAATGCAATGAGCTCTCACAGTTTCTATCGTTCACGTTAGCTATATACCAGCATGATTACTTAATTTATCCTCATGGTCACAACGTAATAAGAATCAGTACTTGATTTATCCCCACCCCCACTGAAACCAGATGGGCAGAGAGAGGCAGAGAGAGGGAGAGAGAGGCAGGGAGAGGGAGAGAGAGGCAGAGAGAGGGAGAGAGAGGCAGAGAGAGGGAGAGAGAGGCAGAGAGAGGCAGAGAGAGGGAGAGAGAGAGGCAGAGAGACGGAGAGAGAGGGAGAGAGAGGCAGAGAGAGAGGGAGAGAGAGGGAGAGAGAGGGAGAGAGAGGAAGGGAGAGAGAGAGAGAGAGAGAGAGAGAGAGAGACAGAGAGAGAGAGAGAGAGAGGCAGAGATAGGGAGAGAGAGGCAGAGAGAGGCAGAGAGAGGGAGAGAGAGAGGGAGAGAGAGGCAGAGAGAGGGAGAGAGAGAGGCAGAGAGAGGCAGAGAGAGG
>OMLI01090145.1:0-13639 GCA_900302605.1 Rondeletia loricata | reverse complement strand
AAATGGGGTCGGATCACGAATCCTTACTGTTACATACAGAGGTTCGTTGGCTGTCGCGAGGACTAGTCCTGCGTCGCTTGTTTGAATTACGAGATGAATTACGCATATTCCTCATTGACTCCGGGTCACCTTATGCAGAATTGCTGACTGATTCAAAGTCGCTTGCGAATTTAGCATACTTGTCAGAAATATTCGAGAGACTGAATGCGCTTAATGCGTCACTGCAGGGTGCCAACACAAATATTCTGTCACTCTCTGACAAAACTGACGCGTTTACAAAGAAGCTGGAGCGCTGGGCCATGAGAGTTGAAGGGGGCAGTGTGGAGATGTTCCCCAAGCTGGAGAAGTTCCTGGATGGGAATGAACTGAGTTTAGATACCATGAAAGAAACTATAGTAACTCACATCCGAGGCCTTCGTGGCCATTTCAGGAAATACTTCCAAGATCACTTTGACTGGATTCGACAACCGTTCGCTGCCAGCACTGGGAATAACTTGCCATCGGAGCTACAGGATTCATTGCTGGACTTGTCAAGTGACCAGACCCTGAAGACAACATTTGCTTCAATCCTGCTGGCTCAATTCAGGCTTTCAGTTTCAGAAGAGTATCCAGGATTGTCAGAAATAACAATGGATGCACAGATTCCTTTCGCCTCCACGTACTTATGCAAAACGACATTCTCGGCACTTACATATTTGAAAAACAAGCTGCGATCACGAGGACGACCTACGCGTTGCTGTCTCAAGCATACAACCCAGGATGGAGCTGCTGTGCTCAGAAAGTCAGGCCCATCCATCTCACTAAAACGAGTAAGTTGCCAAACTAAAAATAAGTATAATATTTCATAGTATTCAATTGTTTCGAGGGGATGTCGAATATTATCACCAATAAAACGTCCCTTTAAGAAACCTGTTTGGTCATATTCTATAATTTCACCTAAGACATTTTTAACTCTCATTCCTATACATATAGATAGATAGAATACGTGTGTCACAACCAAGCAATGTCAGTGGTCTCCAATTATTTTCTTCAATATCGTTTAAAAGGTTATGAAGTTGACTTGCCAATGAAAATGTTAGACAGTACTTTGTAACTGTGTAGTCAGAAACAGGGTCATAGCAAGGCCATGTACATACGTGTCATGGACCACCAGTTATGAGGTAATGCTTCCTTGCCATCGACCTCTGCAACGCGTTGGTGTTTTTCGCCACGGAACGATGACTGACGAAGGAGGGCGTTGGGGAGAAGGGAGGCAAGATAAAACGAAAGTCGAAACCCAAATAAGCAACGTGTCAGCCTCTAATAGCAGAGAGGAAGTGTCCCTTTATCAACAAGTGAATTAACAGTTTCCCGTCACACCTTGTTTTTGGCCTCCCCCTCTCTCTCTGAACCAACGCCAGGGCCCAGATGGCTCAGTGATCGGACCACCGGGGCTTTTGCTCCGTGAAGAAACAAATCTGTTGCACTGACTAATAGCCCTATGTTGATGTTTCATGGTTGGGAAGTGTATGACCAGGGTTGTGTATACACACACACTTACAAAAGGCAACCATGCACATAAAAAAAAACACGTACATACAGGCATTCACACACATACAGACAGTGCAAATACTTTAGACTGATGTCAGATTGTCTCTCAAACATATTTTGTTTCCTTATCCTCTTCATTCATTGCTTCATTTTGGTAACACAGTAGCAGAAAAGGGGAAAGCAGAAACATTTAACAGTATCTCAGGCTGACAGTAGAGACCTGCCAGCCACCAAAACTGATCCCTAGTCAGTAGTTTATAGCCTCAACTCCATCCAGCATCACTACAGGGCTTTAAGGTTCAAACAGCAATCTGAGTATATATCTTCACATAGAAGTGTGAATCCGAATCAAAAGAAAAATCAGGGATTACTTTCAGTATCATGTGTGATCAAGTTGTTTTTGGAGCACACATAACCTATTTGCATTACGTATTGCTGTATTATAGTGTACTGTACTGGGGTTACATTTCAAAAACATCTGAATCATATAATTCTACAGTTGCTGCCACATGCTTGGTAGAATAACCTCACTAACCTCTGCCCTGTGCAGCGAGACTGAACTTTCTAATCTAGCCTTGTATACGTTGGGCCGCAGACAAACCACCTTTTACAGTGTGGGACGGTCACGCGTTACGGGTCATCACCTCAAATGACAACGCATTGATCACACAGAGACAAGGGTTTCGAGAAAGGGGGAGAAAATGTATGCGAGGACATAAATAGCCATTCCACATTTAAACAGTGACAAGAAGAGGGCCAATTGTAGCCTCTATTTTTAGGTGTGCCGGAGGCCTGGCTGGCAGCTTTGAGAAGGATGTGTACTTTTCCACAGTTCCTTCCCAAAAATCAACGCTGTCCTCGCCGGCGACAATCACAGGGCAGCTGTTGTGGCTAGGTGGCCTTGCCCCAGCTCGCCTCACCATGCTCCCCTCTGCCAGCCTAAGAAACCGCCTTCGCTACCCAAAATTCACACCCGGTTCGCAAAAACAGGCGGAAAGCAAACACAAAAGCAAATTGTGACTCAATGTGTTTGCGTCCGGTGCAAACTGGGCAAATTATCTAGCTTAATCTATGCCGGTGGTGGTGGTGGGGACTTTCTAAATTTACATGCAACAGGATGCCTTGGTATCAACTTATTTTCAAAATAAGGGACATAAAGAAACCAACAAGAACTGCACTGATAAAAAAAAAAAGGAAGAAATCCCAGAGTTCCCACTGGTGAGCTGATGATGGTCTACTGACCGAAATGTTTGCCATTTGCGCAATTTTTTAAACTTTTGCACCTTTTGTAAATAAATGTCAGTCCCTTTATTGCATCAGTTGGCCTCTTTTTGATTTTTTTTCTTGTTGGTTTTAGTTTTTTTGTCCATGGTTTTTTAAATCCACACACCTGAGAGAAACCTCTTAAAATCATAGGCCATGATCAGATAGGAGGCCTTTTTCTCCTCCTCAAATGCAAAGCTCAGCTGTGAGCTTTGCTAGTAACAGAGAGAGAGCAAGAGCTCAAAGGGCGCAAGAAGTGTTACATCATTCTCACTGCTATGCAACACAAAATTTGACAGCAACTTGCAAGCTATCTAATTAGCTAGCTAATAAAAATGGACAATCGAAAGTTAACAATTGCTCTTCTTGCTCTTGAAGAAGAGGATCATCTTGTTCAATCATCTTGTCCAAAAGCTCCGCCTAGATAGTGCCCCTTTCAAGGGCTATTTTCGCATAGACATAATGCGTGGCACAGTGCCTAGGGGAGCGACACAGAATGCCCAACATGCAGAACACGAGGTGCATACTTTGGAGGAGATGCATGCCTGCCATGACCAAACCATTGAAAAAAACTGGGGGGAAAAGATGCATGCGCATTCAAAAAAGTGTCCTATGTGATCACGGACTTAGAGTGCTCACACCTCTCTACAAATTAAGGGACATGCAACCTGTCATTTTGACTGGAAAAAAGTGCCAGACGCTACAATACAAATGAAGATGTAACACTACAAGCATGCAAAGTGATTGCCTCTCAGTTCACACTGTAGGAGGCCATGTGTTGTTTGTCATAAAGCGAGCCAGTGTCCATATGGCATGGATTAACACCTTGATAAAAGGGGTGCGAAACCTGTCTACAATTTCCTGTAGATTGCATTGTATGCTGTACAATATCATTGAGTTATGAAAACCTTCAAATTTCTCAGCAAGAGTTGGGCCATACTTTTGACTACATGCTATGGGATCTTAACCTTTCACTTTGACTAGCTCGTCTTTTGTATTTTTCCGCAAAAAAAATTCAGTGTCACTCCTGTAGATCCTGTTTTTTTCCTAATATGTACACACACACACACACACACACACACACACACACACACACACACACACACACACACACACACACACACACACACACACACACACACACAGTAGGGTATCACTGTGAGGACTAATTGTTGACAGGTGGCCCTAATGCCCTCCTTTGAAACCAAAGTGTGATTTACGATCACGCTCCCTAAGACCTCCGGCTTTCAGCGCTGCTACTACCAACTTATCTTTCTCTCTCTCTCTGTCCTTTATTCCCTCACTCTATCTCTCCTTCATTTTTCTCTATTGCACCTCATTACTGTGCTCACTCACTTTCACCTCCTACCCTCCTTACTTTGATGTTCCTCTCCCTCTGTCTCTCATCGCAGCAGAGCACCGACTCTCATAACTCAGACATCCCTCTAATGTTAGTTAGCTGACTTTCACTGTGTGTATGTGTGTGTGTGTGTGTGTGTGTGTGTGTGTGTGTGTGTGTGTGTGTGTGTGTGTGTGTGTGTGTGTGTGTGTGCGTGCATGTATATGGGTGTTTCTGTGTAGGGGTTAGGTAGGGGTCTGGGTCTTGACAGGGAAGGCAGGAAGGGGAGAGGAAGCCAGGGCGCCGTGGCAGGGTGGGGAAGACGAAGAGAGGGAGGACAGATGACAATATGACTTGACCCTGACCCTATCGTCATGGCATCTCGTATCACCAATTCTGGCCCAGATATGCAGGCAGGCAAAAGCACTTGCACTGTATGAACTCAACTTATGGAGCCCGGGAGCAGCCATAGAAAAAAACATATACATGGAGGCCACGAGATGCAATTGTATGAAGACTGACCTTGTGCCCTTGTTTTGATTATTTTGTGTGCACATTTTCATAATTTGTGCTGATTTCATCCACTTGCCATAATTAGTTGAATTTAGTTGATTGCATTGATTTAATTAGCCTGATGTTTTGTTGAATCAAGAGTTATCTAGTTGAATCAGGCTTTTGATGAGGTATACAGGATAGACTCTTCAGGTAAAAGCTCAGGTGATGAGTTATCAAGGCATTATCAGCTGACAGCGCTGTGATGCAAGGTGTTATTGTAAGTAAGAAACTATTGACAAGTATATTGCGAGCTGGTGAGCTCTACCTTCATCAATATAGACTGGAGGGATGTTATAGACTTTATAAAGGATTTGTATCGCTCAAAACTTAAGAGCTCTACAACAGTGGTTCTCAACCTGGGGGTCGGGACACCACAGGGGGTGCCGAGATAATTTTGGGGGGTCGCGAGATGATTTATAAGACAGGAAAAAACATTTCTACTATGTGTCTATTTTTTCAGATTTTTCTCAACAACAAAAAAATTTCTTGTGAAATACTGAATGGTTTTAAGCCACTAGGCCTCCTACAAAGCACAGCCTCTATGGTTATGGCACATTAAAAAGAAAGATCTTCTGTGGAATATAGCCCAGGCCACCTGCCACTGATGTAAAATTCCATGACTTTTCACTGACTTTCCATAACTAAGTCACAGCACTTCCATGTTGTTCCATGTTGTTCTTCAGTCTGGTTTCTACTCCAGTTGGGCTGAAAACCATCTAATACAATGCATGTGTGAAACAAGTTGGAAATCACATTCTGCTATATTCCTGTAAGTGGCCAATTTGTAAAATCCCCTTATATTCCTTGACTTCTCCAGAGAATTTAGCAGATTCCCTGACTTTCCCTGTCTGGAATACACCTCTCACAGCTCCATGGTATTCCAGGAATTCCATGACCAGTGGGAACCGTGATATTCACTTTAATACTGAGTAAAACCTTGGGTCTAGCAGTGCAGTTGAATGTATGTGTGTGTGTGTGTGTGTGTGTGTGTGTGTGCCAACCAGGGAAACATAGACAGTGTGAGCAGCCAGCAATGGTGTTTGACAAACGAGGGAGGCAAGGCTGTGGCAGACAGGTCAGAGTCCCTGGAACAAGGTCTACTGAGGTGACTAGTCACTGAAAACAGACACACACACACGCGCACACACTAAAGTACAGCTCAACGTAAAGACAAACCACAGAGGTCTGACTAAACTGATATATTTTTGAATGTGTACTACGGAGTATCTGTGGAAGCATGTAGCAACTGCTAATATAATAACTTGTCAATATGTACTTTTATAATTATTACAGTCTGAAGATGTTACATTTTGTTGCAATTTATTACATTATTACATTACAAGTTTTATGAAATTTCCACACGTTTTTTACATTATCCGACAGTTATTACATTATCAGTTGCTACAAAGGTTCACATCACAGCAAACATTTAGACGTTGAACAGATGTTGATATGACAGCTTTCACCAACGTTGAAAACCTGTGTAGATATAGCATCAAAATGAAAGCGAATGAGACGACATCCGTAGTCATCCATAGCTTGTTTTGTGAAATTGGAACCTAAATATCTTTATGATATCAGTAAATTAGAAGATAATTTCCAAAGCTGTTTCAATATGAATTTTTACCATGCCATAATATCACACTGTGAAACCTCCTGCATGTTGCCGTCCGTCAAATGCTTGCTGAGCCATGTAACCCCGTTCTACACCGGACGTGACTCAGCCGCGTTTTTTTGTCATCCGTCTCTTGGAACAGAAACACTCATTTTAATCAATGCTGCTGTCTACACATCTACATGCACGTGTTTCAGCTCTGTCACAGATGCGCCACTGCGACCTGCTGTGTCTTTTTACGCTTCAAGTCAATTTTTTTGTATCTACGCGCGTAAACACGCCATGTAAAACCCATTGCATAGGCTTTTTAACCATTTTAATACCAGTATTTTGGTGTATTTGTTCTATTAACACTAGAAAGGGCATGGGCTGGGGTTGAGATTTTAAATCAACATTTCTCAAACATTCTCATCCTTCCATAACTTTTCCCAAGTATTTGGGCTTTAAAGGCCTGCGTTTTCAGAATTCTAAAAAACAAGGGTTGTAAATAACTTTTTTGTAATTTTCTCCCTGCAACATACCCACAACTTACGCCAGTACAACGGGCTACAGGGCTTTGATAGACAGGTGTGAAAGGTGTGATGAGGCGCACAGAGCTCCTGGACATGAGACGTGGGATAAACTGAAAGCATCCATTGTGCAATATTTAGCTTTTGTATTTCCATTGAATATACAAACATGAATATCGACAGCTACTCGTCAGAAACAGACTTTTTTCAAACTATGCCAAGGAATCGCTTCAGAGAAATCCCGTGAGAGTGTGTTGACTGTGGGTCGGAGGAATAGAGGAGAGGAGAGGAGAGAGATGAGTGCGTTAAAGCACATTCCCAAACGGATTTAATGGACAGAGCTCATTATATATGTGTACATATGACATTTAGCAAATGTTATTCATACTGGTTATCTCCTATTATTTTATACTATATAACACTGAAAGGTAGGCTATAGGAAATGTGAGATGAGTGCGTGCATAAAAGCACATTAAGAATTCCATGCAGCAAATTCACGATGATTGAAGAATCCTGTCATGTTTTTTAAATACCTTTTGTTCATTACTGTTTATCATTGAATTGCTCAGTTCGTTTTGCTGTTTTGCTACTCAAGCGCTTTTGGCGATGTGCCTGTAATATTTTATATGATAAAGTAATGGCTATGCCTCCATTTCCCCCTGTATATATTGTTGTATTTTAGAAATAAATACACAAGACACTAATTTGGTTGTGTTGTTTCTATTCCAAAGATGAAGTTTTGAAGTATGGTGTTTTTTCCCCTATGTAGGCTACATTAATTTATTAGACTTGCTGTGGATGCAGACATTAGTTGTAAAGCTGTGCGGTCTGTTGGCGTCTTTACTTGGCTGAAGCCTGTAGTCCAGACAATAGCTGTGAATGATCCCATCTCTCCATGGTCAACTTATAAATATTCATCATGGACTGATGAGTAGTCCTAAACATCCCTATGATATTTTTTGGAGGGATAACTTTTATTTAAGCTACAAGAGCTAACTAGGCTATTTAATAAATTTCAATATTTGATAGGAAAATGTATAAACTAGGCACTCATATCAATGATGTATTTCCATTTCTGCTTGTGTATTTCGAGGCTTTGTGCTTGATTTCACGCTTTTGGATGTACGGCAAAAACGCAACTAAAACGGAACCAGTGTGGACACAAACGCAGGACTCGCGTGTTGCTGACGTCCTGCTGGCGTGATGTGACCGGTGAAGACTAGATGTAAGAGCATAACACTGACCCTGGACACCCACGTTGGCAACAACAACAGTAATCCCTTCATTTTCCCCCTCCCTCCCAGCTCCTCACCGTGCAGAGGGGATCCCGAGGGGCTGCTGGAGAGCCCGGGGATGGGGCTGCAGCGCCCCCCTATGCCTCCTCCGCCACCTAGGATGCAGCCACCTCCTCCTATGCCTCCTCCTCCTGCTCCTCCTCCTAGGGCGGTGGCCCTGTTGAGCTCCTGTTCGATCTCCTCAAGGCCGGCGCTCTTCTGGAAGCGGGACATCCGGTTGACCACCCGTGGGGACATGTGGGTGCGGGCGCAGGGGGCGCCGCCGTAGGGATTGATGGGAAAGACGTGGGAAGTGCCACGAAGGGTGCTGATGGCTACCCAGCGGCTGTCCTGGCTGAAGCACATGTCCTGGACCTGGAGGATGGCGGGACAGAGAGAGGATGGGGATAGAGGGTAGAGATAGAAGGAGCATGAGGACAGAGGATGGGGATAGAAGATGGGGATAGAAGATGACGATAGAAGATGGATTGGGATGGAGGGTGGATGGGATAGAGGATGGGGGATAGGAGGAGGATGGGAATTACAGATGGATGCAATAGAGGAAGCATGGGACAGAAGGAAGATGGGGGATAACATTGAGGGTTATGATGGGTCCAGAGGCAGAGGGGAGGATGGAGAGGTTGGTTGAAGAGGAAGAAGGGAGAATGGGAAGAGAGGGAGGAAGTGGAGAACAGGATATGGGGGACAAGGGAGAAACACGGGAAGGAACGAGGGAAGAGAAGGAGAGGGGGTGTAAAAGAGAAATATGGGGAGAGATTGTAAAGTCAGGAAAAGTGTAGGGCAATAAACCATTTCACTACATATATTAACTAAAGTTAGACTTATATATCAGTTTGAATATATCGGCTGAAATATAGAGCCAATATTGGCATTTTATAAAAAATCAGCTCTGATCTAGTCAGTGTGCTCCACCTCGGATATGATGGATATGATGCAGATTGATTGATTACACATTTATTGTAGAATTGATCAATACTACAGTGGTTGTCTATGGGAAGCCCTTAATCTGAACTGATTGTAATGTATGAAATCTGATCAAAATGTCACAAGTATGCAAGTATGTTGTTATTATTATTATCTATTATTATTAATGCCATTATATCGACTATCGGCAGCTTAAATCCCAAAATGTCCTGATTGGCCTTCAAAACTCCTTATCACCACTTCATTACATATCCCTTTCTCGATAATACTGAGGTTTGAGCACATTCAGGATCATGTTGTCATTAAACTATTGTTCTGGGGTCATAATATGTCACGACAATGACAAAGGGCAAAATAATTTGTATACTGTCAACAAGGAACTAGTGAGGCTCCATAGATACATCATACAGGACGGACAAGGGGCCAGACACTGCAGGAAAAGGGCCCCTGGAGGTTAACGCTCAGCACACAATGGGGTCAAAGTGACAGGCAGACAATGGTTGTAAGATGTAGGGTGTGGGCAATTAGTGAGACTGACAGTTGGTTGTGTGCCTCAATGTCTGCAGAGACAAAAATGTCCATCTTGTTTAGCACCGTCTGCAGGCCTGGCCCACACTGGCAACAAACGTCAGAAAGAGGGGTTGACAGATTTTTGAAGACCAATACTGATACCGATATTTTTGTATTGAAGCTGCTGATAGCCAATATTTTGTGCCAGTATTCAATATCTTTACATCTGACAATTTTCATGCCAGTGTTTCCCCCCGAAGGCAGGGTGGGAAAGCCTCTGAAACTGCATTTAGGTCATGGGAAACTAAAATTCTCTTTTGAAACCCAAGGCAATAAGATTAATAACATGATATTCATGCATACTTGCATGGAATCCAATAAACATTTTTCATTATAGTCAATACATGTTAAAGGGTAAGTTAATTGATTTTGGATCTATATATAATTTGTCTCTTACATACCTGTAATACTTGGACCCACAGAGAATATTGACTCCTGAGTCAGCTGACAGTGAGCTCCCGTTGCTAGCCTCTCGCTGTCTCTTACAGGTATGTAAGAGACAAATTATATATATATAGGTCCAAAATCGATGAATTTACCCATTAAGGGCTCCCCATAGACAACCAGTGTAGTATTGATCAATTGTACAATAAATATGTAATCAAACAAACTACATCATACCTATCATATCAGAGGTGGACCACACTGACTGAACCATAACCAATCTTTAATAAAAGGCCAATATGGGCAAACTGATATAAACCTTCTCAGTACTGCTGAACCAGCAAAGATGACTTGAAACCAAAAAGACAGATTGGGAGACCTTGGATGGGTAAATAATTCAGTTTGAGTAAGAAATCTTTAAAAGCATGTGTCTGAGTTAATGTGACGCAATAATGCATTCATCCGGTTATGTTGACGCAGCCTGCACAGTCCTCGACAGTTAGGGGTGTGCACATAGTGAGTGGCTGAGTGGCTGAGTTTGTAGCATTTCTAGAGCCCAGTATGAAACTAATTAATGTCAACCATTTTGCAAACCATTTCCGGTACAAACAAACTAACTGATGACGAGAGGAGCAGATGTATAACAGTCCTTTTAAAGTCCGAATCAGAGTTCACTAGGTTGTTATTTGATTCACATTTCCTAATATCAAGCAGACCTATTGGACAGATATTTTGGTGAGTACAAGAATGGCACTCAGAGGCGTTTTCACATTATAACGCTACACAAACGAATACCGTTAATGACTCCACGGTCGCTACTGGCTAGGCAATTACAATACCTACCAAACTAGGGTCAGAAACGTTCCTTTTTGCTGTAATTTGTCTAAAAACAACCCAAACAACTCGCCGTGAAAGACAAAAACACTGTGTACATATTGTCATGTCCTCTCTTTAGTTCGGACTTTATCAAAATTGTTTTCACACCAGAAATGATCTGCACCACGGTCTGAATGGAAGAGGACCGAGACAACTGATTTTTGCCGAACCTTTTGCAAGTTTTTGGTTTGCACCCGAGTCCACAAGACGTGTTCACACCTGTCAAAATTATCCAAACTTGGCAAAAACTTCATCAAGTCCACACCAAACAATGTAGGTGTGAAAGCCACCTTAGAGAACTTGTGAACAGAGGTTGTTTGCTCCGTTCAAACACTTGACCAGCATTGAAAAACCAGGACATTTTTTTCCGAAATATGCATACAGACATTTTCTCAAATGCCCTGTATAACATTAATTACATTTGAACTGTAGTTTATTTAAATACAGTATATCAAGACATCGCAGCAACTATTAGAATACTATTTTCACATCAACACATACACTTTTGTTTAGGCTCATTTGTATGAGCAGTTTGAGGTTTAAATTAATGGTCTTCAAAATAAAAAATTTTAGGTGACCATTATATTCCGGAACCCCATCAATTATATGATTGATTCAGAAGTCACTAATATATTGGTGATAAGCATTTCAAATAAGAAATAGTAAAAAAGTGAAGCTATGCAGATTTAATACACAGATCTTTTTGAGGTGCTGGACAGAAGTGGACCAAGGTGAGAGGATTAGACAACATTTGTCTTAGATGAAGATGGCGCCGATGACAAAAAAAGGTTGACCGCATCCTTTCTGTTCGTGTGGACTCCTCAAACGTTGACTGGCTCTCGGCGAACAAACACTTGAGAAGATAGCATCTCCCAGAGCATGTCAGACATGCAGGAGACCAGACAGATAGGCTGGAAGAGACAATATAAGTGAGAAAGAAAGAGAGAGAGAGAGTGAGACAGAAAATGAACCAGAGGAAGAAAAAAAGACAAAGGAGTGAGTGGCGAGGTGATAGTGTGCTGACATGGCATCCATCATTCTACATAAAAAAAAGAGGGGTTGGAGAAAATGGGATGGGAGTGGAAAAAAATGTAAGGGATAGGTCTGGGGGAAAGTTGGAGGAGGAATGTCCAACTCCTTAGCCAGCAAGCAAGTCAGTCGGTCAGACAGATAGCTATGTACCTGCAGGCCTTTTTCATCTTTTGCCAGGTCAGACTAGGTAATTGTCCCGAGCAATGACAGTTAATGGGACATCCTCTGCATACCAGACGGCTTCTTTACTTCACAAAGACCTGTGAAGGAGGAGGCTACATCACCTGACCTCTGCTTTGGCTGATTATGGATGGCTTGGAGTTGAGAAAGGGCTACTTTGTGCATGTCATAATTGGTCGTAATAGTCCTGTCAAAGCTGACACTGGTTAGGGATATTAGGCAGCTCCATTCCCCTGAGAGGAACTCCGACAGAATGACAGGAATGTGAAAAAGATGGAGAGAGGGATTAGACCGAAGAAACAAGACAGAGAAAGGGAAGATGAACATAACACACTGGGATAAATTTCAAGTGCAATACAAAGGGTGTATGGAGGAAAAAGTCAATGAAAAAAAGAAAATAAGAAATAGAGATTTTCTGCACAGTCGCAGTTTTACTTCTTTACTCCATTAGGGTTCGACCGATATATTGGGTATATATGGCTCCGATTTTTGCCTTTTATGAAAAATCATACATATTTATTATAGAATTGATCAATACTACACTGGTTGTCCATGGAAAGGCATTAACCTGAATTGATTCGAATGTGATATTTTGATCTGATAGTAGTTGTAGTAGTAGCAGTAATTAAGTAGTAAGCAGCGGTATCCTGGGTTTCAATTAAGAGTTTTAGTGTCCTGTGGTCTAAATGCAATTTCAGATGCTGTCAAGAAACAAATTCGGTGGGAAACAGCATTCTTTGTATAAGTAAAGGAATTGACCAATATGGGTTTTTGAAGGCCAATAACAATATTTTTTCGATTGAAACTGCTGATAGCTGTTATTTTGTGTAGATATAAAAATATAAATAAATAATCATGCCAAAATTAGATTTTATTGTCATAAAAATTATCACATTTAATGATATTGAATTTTGGCACAAAATATTAGCTATCAGCAGCTTCAATACATAAATATCAGTGTCAGCCTTCAAAAACCCATATCAGTGGAACCCTAATTATAGCCAATGGTGGAGGACTGCAAAGTTGAAAAGTTGTGGAGTGCCACCGCTGTGACCTCAATGACCAGTGCTGTCTAGTTTGCCCCGTGGCTCAGAGCTCCTCTCCACTCTGGTCCTCCTTCAGCCCCTTCTGGCTGTTATCAGCTCCAGGTCTGTTTACCTGGCCTGGCCTCGGGTCACTGACAGCCGGCCGCGTGTTTGGCCACTGGAGACAGATAAGAAAGCGTCCCTCTGCCCACCTAACTGGAGACTTTATCACTTTCCTGTGTGTGTGTGTGTGTGTCTGTGAGTGTGTGGTGATAACCCCTGGCCCTATCACTAGGCTAAGGCCGGCATTCAGTGTTTATGACGGGCTAGATCAAAGCAGGCTCAGTGTGCAGCCGGTCAGCGGACCTGCCGTTAGGTCATACATTAACTAGAGGCAGGCACTGAATGTGTGTGTGTGTGTGTGTGTGTGTGTGTGTGTGTGTGTGTGTGTGTGTGTGTGTATGTGTGTGTGTGAGTGTGTCGGTGTGAAGAGGAGGAGGTGGTTCTCTCTAAAGACTGCTGAGCAGAACAATCCAATATGG
>OMLI01090140.1:0-10376 GCA_900302605.1 Rondeletia loricata | reverse complement strand
TCATATCTGCACTTTGTATTGTTTGCACTCTGTGTTGTTTTGCACAATTTTGTGTTGCTCTGCCACCTGCATTTCACTGCACATCTCTTGAATCTTGAATCTTGGAGTTTTTCACATTTTATTGTGTAACAACGTGGGATCAAAATTGATTGAATTTTGGCTTTTTGTCATTGATAAACACAAAGTACTCTATAATGTCAAAGTGTGGGGGGGGGGAAATCTACATATTTTTCTAAATTAATTACAAATAAAAACAGGTCTCCTGCAGACTGCAGCAGGTTTTCCTCCAGGATTTCTTTGCTCCATTCATTTTGCCCTCTATCTTTACGAGTTTTCAAGTCTCTGCTGCAGAGAAGCATCCCCATAACATGATGCTGCCACCACCATGCTTTACGGTAGGGATGGTGTTCTTAGATTGATGTGCAGTGTTAGGCTTGCGCCAAACATACCGCTTAGCATTAAGGCCAAAAAGTTCAATTTGAGTCTCATCAGAACATAGAATCTTCTTCCAGTTGGTCTCAGAGTCTCCCACATGCCTTTGAGCAAACTTGAGTTTTTTTCAACAAGGGCTTTCTTTTTGCCAATTTCCCATAAAGCCCAGATTTTTGAAGTGTCCAGGTTATTGTTGTCCCATGCACAGTTTCTCCTCATCTCAGCAATGGAAGACTGTAACTCCTCCAGAGTTGCCATAGGCCTCTTGGTAAGCTCTCTTACTATGGCTATACTGACTATATGACTATACTCTTACCGGTTACTTATTTTTTGAGGACGGCCTGTTCTAGGCAGATTTGCAGTTGAGCCATATTCTCTCCATTTTTTTATGACTTTATGACTTAATTGTGCTTGCCTTGGAAATGTTCTTATATCCTTCCCTGATTGGTGCTTTCAAGAACCTTGTCCCGGATCTGTTTGGAACGCTCCTTTGTCTTCATGGTGTAGTTTTAGTTTGGAAATGCACTAACCAACTGTGGGATCATCCAAGGACAGGTGGATTTATTCTGAAATCATGTGAAACACCTTATTTGAACACAGGTGGACTCCATTCACTAATTATGTGACTTCTGAAGAAAATTGGTTGTGTAAGAGCTTATTTAGGTGTGTCATTGCAAAGGGGGAGAATACTTATGCAATCACTTATTTACAGTTTTTTATTTGTAATTAATTTAGAACAATATGTAGATTTTTTACTAAACCTAAATTAAATAAATTTTGATCCCATGTTGTAACACAATAAAATGTGAAAAAGTCCAAGGGGGTGAGACACAACTGCAAAGCCTCTATATATCTTCAAGGATCCATATTGCTTGCGAGGAAAACACAACAACTGCTTATCCTACTATGGTACCAGCTTGCATCCATCCAAAGCATGCAGACCATGGAATGAATTCTTATTGGTAGTGGTGCAGTCTGGTCTCTACAGCACCAACACCATGATGAAAGATGTGTTTTGATGAGGGCTGTATGAGAATTTAATGAGGCAAGATGGGAGTGTGCCTCGAGCTATGGAGGCCTATTGATGTGTGTTGTTTTAAGGGGATTCCTCCTCCTTTGCTTTTATGAGTTGAATACCTTTTTATGGGATTGAGTCCCAGCACATGTATTGCAAATAGTGTTTTATGGTTTGTTTTCCAAAGGACCACAGATGCAGCTTGTGGAGTTGCCTCTGACCCTGAGCTGAACTGTAACCGTAGCCATCATTTGCTCCCCAGACCTAAAAGACCATGCCACAGATAACAATCATCTAAAAATGTCTCTGTCAGATATCACCACTGCACCTTCGCTAAATCCCCAGACTCACCTTTAGTTGAAAAGCAAGCAGGATTCAAAGGCATGCCTCAGGCAACACACCTCTGAAGTAAGGTAGAATTAGCTTCTCCAGCTAACCTTTGATATTGGTACATCCCACTGCAAGTCTTGGCATCATACTGTATGTATTAGTTGCTTTATCAGATCCTTGATGGTCCCAGTTCAAAATGGAGGGAACAAGGATCCTCCTTAGGGGTGAATATGTGTGTTGAATGGAGTAATGTGTTTTTGTAATGCATTTTCCATTCACTTCTCCAGCCTGTGTTACATAACCTCTTAATGTTACTGTCTGTATACAGGCATCCTCTCCAGTGTTCCAGTAACAGGTCTCTAAGAGGTCAATTAACGGTAATGATGCAATAATGTGGTTTACTCCAAACCTAATTAGATTTCCTTTAGCCAATGGGCTCTCAGATGTCCCATATAAGAGGCTAAACTATGCATATCATTTACTCTGCGATTCCTTTCATTTCTCTTCACTTGGACTGAAAGTGGTTCTCACAGCAGCAGCAGTAACACCCACCCATCAAAGATACAATTGTTTGCCTTTTAAGTCTCCATCATCTCTCTGTGAATGTTCACAAATCCCTTTCCACTATGTTTCCTTGTCTCTATAATATCCAATTACATGCCTCCTCCTGATTGTTTCTTTGCAATCAGATATTACTAACAGAGGCATTTATTAAATATGAAAGAAATTACAACCTCCTCTATAGAGAATTTGGCTCTAAAATGCAGGCAGAAGTTGCCTGACCCAAAGTGTGAGGGAGGAAGCACCATAGGAATGACCAGAATTAAGCTAAAGGTGTCAAATCAGAGATATTACTCAAGATTCAGTAAGGTCAGGGCACGAGACAATGTCAGGAGACAGTTCTGGTGGTTAGATTCAAATAAATGAAGAGGTGGGCTTGCAAATTCGATCGGATGAAATATTACACACTCAAATCTTAAGTGGCCTTTGAGGTCAATTGACTGGCTACTGAGTTGAAACGTGGCAGGGGTGGTGTCCATATTTCACACGCCATTCCACAGCAGACAGCATACGAGTTATCACACACAGGGTTAGTAGCTTGGCTCCCACTCAGTGGACCTCAGCACTAGCTTTGGGGGAGTAACACAGACTCCATCCGTCAAGTAACAGAGTGAGGTTTCTTGGCAATTTATACCACAAAGACACACTTATAAGAATTATGGGGGAATTGCAGTTTCACGTTGAATATAAATAATGAAACGTGTGATGAATATACATAATGAATCAAATTCAATCTGAGCTTAATATATCATTTAATACCTCTTATAGGATATGACATAGTCAAGTTATGGTTCACAAAGTTTGGAGTGATAATTTTGCCCAAAGATGATGCAGCTGCTGAACCATCTCCTTTATTGTTGATTAGTTGCATTTTGAATTCCTTGGAGTGATTCCTTCCTAAAACATGAAAGCACAATTTCCATGTTAAGTGGATTTCTCCCCTCCATTGTGTGTGAGGGGGCAGAATTCCTATATGTGCACGCGAGTGAAGGGCTTTTCGACAACTCAGATTTGATAAGGTTTTGGAACTATTTCCATCAATTGGATTTCTTTAATTCAGGCACAACAATTACATTATGCTAACTACATTAGGAGATCAAAATAGAATACTGTAATCCATGTGCATTTGTTTATAAAAAAACCCATACGTAGGCTATGTTTTGGTATATCTGAAATTTCCTTGGAAAGCAAACAGATTGCTTTGTGCACCTATGCATAATTTGATTCTTGTCATATCAACGCTTTTCAGATTAATGCTGAATGTTGCATCCTCTCCATCCTCTACTCTCCATGGCAACAGAAAGATTAAGAATATATATGTTTTTTCTCTTAAGGTTTACCATCTGCTTCAGTAAAGTCTGAAACATTTATAAAAACATCCCTTGATGTGACAAGTGAAAATGGACATTAGTTTGGGCCCATGAACTAAGGGCAGGAGAGTGAATAAAGATGAGAACGTTTGTAGCATTTTAAAAAACATCCATTCGGAACCTATTGTAGAACTATTTTCTCTTTCACTTATCACAGAATCATTGCTACTATTGCTTTTCAGGAGTGGACTGTTGAGAACACAATTGGCCTTAATCTTAAACTTTGACTTCAAGCCGTTTCATAAGTTATTATCCCATTCCCACGGGAAACTATGTTTTCTTTATCTCCCACTTTCGATCTAGTGAGGATAGCTGTAATCCCAAGTATGTCACCCATTGTCTATATAACTATTCCCTGGGATATAACAAACACTTGCTCCAGTACCAGCCTCCCAAATCCCATAGCAGATGTCAGGGGGAAACAAATTATTCACTCATACTGACAGGTTTATCTTTCTCAAAAAAGTCAATACTTCAGGGTTTCAGCATGAGTTGTCGTCTTACTTTGCCCCGCGTTAGGTTTGTAACGATACTGAATGGACAACAGCTACTGTACCTGCAAGGAAACTTTGAAATAAATAGCCTCTAGGAAGTGGATCACTGTGTCACATGCATAAAATATATATCCTTACTGGATATGGTATGGCTTTTAATTAGTTTTTCTCTATAAGATATTTTGTCACTGTGAAATATTTTGTGAAAACATGAAATACCCTTCAGATGATTCTGCACCAATTATACATCAAAATAGGATCATTTGTAAGTAAACATAGAAGTTTAACTTTTGACCTTTGAACTTCGGCCTCAGCAAGCCCCCGCTGACAATGAGATACTGACACAAAGAGCATAATTCATATGAGCCTAGAGCCAACTAATCAGTGTTCAGAGCGAGTGTGACTCTGCCTCATACACATCAGGCATATGCCAGGCAAACATGTCCCAGAGGACAACGGCAGCATTCTGACTGTCAGTCACAGCCCTACTGTACTATTAGAGGAACATAGTTAAATTGCAGAAACAGATAAATCTGTAGGGCAATATATCACATTCATTTGTTTGTCTATGTAAAAAACACCCTCTGGGAATGCATTAGTTATGACAACATAAACATGTCCGGGTACGACTTTATATTTCGTACACGTGGATATCATGAAGTTGGTAATATATTCCATAGCTTTCCTGGTGCTCTCGATTAGCATTTTGCATCTAATTAGAAAGAAGTCATCACTCAATATAGGCCGCTCCACTGATCCAGAATCATAACAAGCGACGTGTTCAGCATAAAACATGATTATTGAGGCTCGTCATGAATGTGCTTCTCCAGTTTATTCCATGCACCCAATTAACTTCAGCACTTCAGGCATGAACATTCTGCAAATAGCACTTTTTATTTTAGGATTATTTGACATGAATCTACACGGATTACTCCCTTTTCCTGGAGATGAAATTGGCACAAGGCATGGGTCTTTGTGTTGAACAAATAATCACACCAAAGAAAGAAAAATCACCTTCCAGAGAAAAGAGAGACGTTAACAAACATGGACATGTAGCAGCTTCGACATGCATCATCTGTTATGTACTGTGATGTAAAGATGTTATTCCTTGAAGCCCCGACAGAACTCCACTAAAACGTGTGGGAGACAGCCAGGTCTGTGTGTGTGTGTGTGTGTGTGTGTGTAACATACTATTTTTTATATATTTGTTTGCATGTTTTTGTTTGTTTTTCTCACACCAAGTGGAAGAAAAGTATAGAGTAAAGACATAGATCAGTCTGTGACAGTCTTGAATATGAAAATATCTCATTGTTTTAAAAAGCAAAACATGCAGTTTCCTCTGTAGCATCAGCTGAACCTGCAAATTCATACACAGAGAACCTCAAGCGTTTGCTTATTTTGAATTCATCAGTGGAAAATTGACATCACACTGAAATTGCTTCAGAAGTTAAGTTTGAGGGAGACAAAGTGTGACTGTCTCAATCATCCACTTCTGTTGATCTCAGGCAAAATTCACCCATTATCCAACAACTAAGTTACTTTTGCTTTGCACAGGAGAATCAGATAAGCAGTTGGTCTGTATTACTACAGCAGTGGTGTGGCACCACAGTAACAAAATTACCACAAATGGGGGAGAAAATGTGAAATTTAAATAACAGTATCATTTTGATTAGTTTCGCTCTAAAACAAACTAATGTGTAGTCCTAATGTTTTGAATTGGTGTTTTTTTTAATGATAAAGCATCTGGAGAAAAACATTTCGAGCATTGCAATGTGCACTATAACCATAACTGGGACCAAAACCAGGACGGATGTGGAACTAAAACAAAAAATACCCCCAAGCGCCAGTGCCACATAAAACTACAGAGGAGAAACTTGCAGACCAGACCGCATTAAGATTCATCAGATCCATCTAAACTGCTATGGAGTAAGAACAGCCTCAGTAAATGGAGAGTTCAAACTGAATTTCCCCCTATCATCATATGGCCAGGGGTGGAAAGAGTACCAAAATATCCTACTCAAGTATAAGTACTGTTACTTTGCTGAAATTTTACTTAAGTAGAAGTAAAATGACTAGTGTTAAAAAATCTAGTAAAAAGTAGCTCATTTAAAATGTTCTCGGAGTTAAAACAAAACAGACCAACATATGATCTTCCACATGCAATGGATAAAGGAAAGTCCTCTCGTACCCCTGATTCTTTCCCTCAGTCACCCAAAACACGTTGCTGTGGGCAGTTAATTGCAAGTGTGTAGTAGACAATTATGTAGGCTGAAGACAGAATAACAAAGGCCATCTGAAAATATGGCACATAATTGGCAGGTTATGTGCCGTGCTATGGAGACTAGTCAGCTGAAGTATGAATCTCTCTTCAAACAACTGTCAAACAACTTATCAACCGCGATTATTATTTACTCTATATGAATGCACTGTTTATATAACAGATTTTTATAGACTATCCAAACATAAGATTTGAAATTAATGTTCATTTTTCGATCTGTAATAATACAAAAAATGAAAATGTCCATTCTCATTATTCAATAACATCACTATATTGATGTTTATTTTGCTATTAGCTATCAATAGCTAGCAGGCCTAGCACACTAGCTAGACAACAACCAGAAAAATGCTTTTTGGCTAATATTAACTATTTACTATGAATCTGAGCATTTAATGTTACAGTTTGATGCAGATGCATTATTATGGACAGCCTACAAAAGTTGTACTCTGTAATAGGCTATATGCAATTTAAAATGTACTTAAATACAATACTTTAGTCAAAACGTATTTAAAGGCCCTATATGTAAGTTGGTACTCTTACTGACAGTGTATGACAGTGGCCGTTAGGGGAACTGCAGTCAGTCTCTTATACGTGCTCCTGGCTCGTGCGTCCGTGTGTGTGTGTGTGAGAGGCAGGCTCTGGAACGCGCATAACGTCACATCCGGTAAATTTGCCGCGAAATGTCGGCCCGCCACCTCCACAGTCCTGCTCATACAGAGACTGAACGGCTGAACAGAGAGAGACAAGGCTGGTGTCATTAGTTCTCATTAGTTACAGAGAATTCACTCATTGGCAATAAAAAACGCAAAATGAATGTTAATTTTGGAAGAAAAAAAAGTCCACAAAAAGCTACTAAATTACAGCCTCAGTAGACCAGAATGCAATGCAGCCACAAGACATGTTGCATTTTGAGTAATATGGTTTTTCCACTGCACCAGTCCTGTGCTGTACCCGTGCTGGGCCTGGGTATCGTTTGGCACAGTATGGCACAAGATCAGCACTCTTTGGTTTTCCACTGCAGTTTTGATCATATGGGACCATGTTCAGAACATATGTAACTATAGCAACAGCAGTTAACCTAGGTTGACTTACCTGTTTTCTTTTCAGCTCCTCCATGTTACTAATCAATATTCCGACATAACCTATGCCTCGACTTCTTTTCACCAACACTTTTCTGTTGCGCACTGCAGAGCTTAAATCAATCTGCACTTTCTCATCTGCCCATAATGTGATTAGCGCTTGTAGTTCTTCCGTTTCCCATTGTTGCCGTGGTGTTGAAAAATGCCGGTTGTAACTGACCCTTGACCCTCTGCATTGCTTGTGCGTCACTTGTGTCATGACGACAATTCTGCCAGCACCCTTTCAAAGTGGGCGGTATGAGATACATATGGGTGCTGTATCAGCACTCATTTACTGTACCAAACCGTACAGAACCGTGAACAAAATATAATGGAAAAACATACTGTACCGTGACAGTACAGCACACTAGTGCAGTGGAAAAAGCATATACATTTGGGATGGATTAAATCTCATCTGCACTTTCACTGGAGTTTATCTTGTCAGATATTGGACAGGACAAACTCCAGTGAAAGTGCACCTGTACAGTATTTTTGGATATAGTACATGATAATTTATTTTTTTCTTTGAAACATGAAGACCTGGATGCCAATGCCATCCAGAAGTGAACCTCACATTCCACACTGTAGTCATATTTTCTGAGACTGAATCCATCCCACACCTGTTATCAGCTTTTGTTGGCTAAAAGGGCAGTACAGTACAACTACAATTTTGAATGGCAAATAATGTTGAAAACCTATAGCTACAACCTGAATATGACATCTGAGCAGCATAAGATATGAAATGTTGATCAAATATGTGTCAGTGACACAATTTAGCGCTTATAAAACAAGGGGTGCCCAAACTTTTGCACACCCTATTTTTCATTTATTAGAACTAACTAACTTTCTAACCTTTCCAACTAAATCTTATTACTTTAGTGTAATAGTAGGCTAAACATTGTATCAGTCTCAGACAAAACATTTCAAATAATTTCATTTTAAAAACATTTTGTAGCCCAACAAATTGTGCAAAAACTCAAGGGGTGCCCACACTTTTGCATACAACTATACATGGCGCGACACTCACTTTTTCTCCACTGGAAAAACTCTCTTGCTGTCACTATGCTATCGCTATCACTCTCTTCACCTACACGTTTAACCCACAGCTTAATGCAACAAGTTCACGCCCGTTCTCTGGGGGTTGCTGAAAGTCATTCTGGGAAACGTAGGAAATCACTAACTGAAGTAGAAGCAGACGAGGCAGGTTGAGGGAAAGTGGATACACCAAAAACGAAATGACAACACTTCACCATAAAATAATTCCTGAAATGCACTGAACATCACAGTTTGATGATATACAGTATGTACATGTAAGAGTATCTAAGGGTGAATTTTTCCATAAAGGACTTTTTGGAATTTATTGCAGAATAAACTGACAAGGTCCTTGCATGAACAGAGGACACTACAAATGACTTTTGTATGTTGTGGGTAGGCCTGCAGAATTTTTTTTTCACAACACCATTTTGATAAAATCTTATTAAGCAATAATCTAGTTAGAGCACAGTTGTTTATATTTATTACTTTTTTAATCCTGCAATTGTAGTAAGGGAAAGGCTTTTACACAATGCCCAAATGCGTAAAATCTTATTTGGCATTTCTTCATTACCTCTGATTAAGTTAGCTTGTGTATCACTGCATTTGTTCAGGTTATGCACATTCCCATAGGAATGTGTTAAAATCAAACAATCTCCATGGTAATTCATTTTCATACGAATGAGCTCCCTTTCCACAAAGAGTGCAGTCTAAATTTGCAAGCGCCTCATTTTGCCTTCAAACTTCCATTCAACTGAAAAGGAAAGAGAAGGGAATTAATGTGCAGTGAGTCAATGGGTTTTGACAGGGGGCTATTTCACCAGTCAAGAGTGTCATCGTTGGTGTGCAAAGAAATCAAACAGCGGGCTAGAAAATATCTGACCTAAGATTCTGCTTTGATAAAGAATATAATTGCACTGTGCAAAGGACTTACACTGGCTTCTGCTGATTTCTTAAAATAAGTTAGATTGGAGCACAGTGCCAGCAGCATGGTTATTTTATACTGCCTTTGTTCTGCGAGATCAACCAGAATTTCTCCAACATGGAGAGACAGTCTTTTTGAAACAGACAGATCATCTTCAGATTGTTCCCCACTTCTTTCACGCTTCCGCTTCATTCTTCCCCACTAACCCAAGTCTAGGAAAAGAGTGGATGTCATCTAGTTTCAGCAGTGGGTTTTTAAGTTGTTTGTGCTCACTTCAGGAACAGTTGTTAAAGCATCATTAAAGTTTGGTAGAGGTTTGGGTTGTGTAGTTACCTTGCCATGATGTAATAATTATGTAATATTGGCGTAGCTTCAAACTTGATAATCCAAAATAGTGTTTTTTTTCCTCCTCCATTGACTTGCATTGCACGGCGAAACAGGTCTCAAAGTCACACTTTTAGCACACAAACGAACGCGAACAAAGCGGATTCTGCCAATGTATAAAATAACAAAACCCGATTCAAAATGTCAATGTAGTGTTGATTTTATTTGAATTCGGAAGATGATCCTGTAGTTTGCTTCCAGGACCGAATCACCGTGTTTGTATTTTTGCGCGTGTAAGAAATTACCTGCTGATTGGTCCAAATGTCCACACCCACTCCTGAAGCCGGCTGAATAGGGGATGAAGAAAATAGTACCTTTACCAATCATTGTAAACAGACAAAAAAAAGCTGAATCGGGTTTTGTTATTTTATACATTGGCAGAATCCGCTTTGTTCACGTTCGTTTGTGTGCTAAAAGTGTGATTTTGAGACCTGTTT
>OMLI01090138.1:0-11148 GCA_900302605.1 Rondeletia loricata | reverse complement strand
AAGCTCAGACTTCAAGATGTCACTGCACACACACACACACACACACACACACACACACACACACACACATTGCAGCCAAGCATCACACACATTCAACTGAGGAGAATTTAGTTCTTCCCCCTGCAAGGGATCACAATTCACTGAGGGGGCTCATGAGAATAGGTAGATACTAGAGATCAGAAATAACCATATGGAGGCCATAGAACAGAGAGGCACAAAGACAAAAAGGAGAGGAGAAGGGGGGAAGAAAATCAGAACCAAGTCAGCTCTGCCATCTTCTATCTACCCAGTCTGTGCTTGATTCCCCTCAGCTGTCATCTGGTGCTGGTTTAAATTCTTGGTGCACTATGTTTGTCTGGAACTCATTTTGGACAGGCCAAGCTTTTCCATGGATGGGCCCACTTCAAAGACAAGGCCTGCACACCTGTTTTTAGAGATGTGCCCCAGCCACCTCATATCTCACTGTACTGGGGTCAAAGGTTAGTGGCCCTGCTTCACTTTGGAGTACTAGGTGTTGCACACAAGATAAAGGCACAATCCATGCTTCCATAAAAATGTAACCCAAACACTAAAGTCACAAGACAAAAGTTGAGAATGTTCTGTCCCTTTTAGATGCAAATTTAGTTAGTAAGCCCTAACATCGTCATAGACATTAGGAAAGTTTGACTGCCAGAAACCAACCTACCTTAAACTCAGTAAGTTGCTTCTTGCCTATGTCCTCTCTCAGGAAGGTATCAAGTGTAGTTCCAAAATATGAAGCTTTACCTCTCACCTCCCCTGTATTTGTACCACTAGCCCTTTCATTCAGCTTGCGCCAACCCCTTGCTGATGGTGACACCAATGCTTCTCTTGGCCAATCAGACGCTTGGCCATAATCCCATGGTGGTGGACACTACGCTAAGCCTTCTCAGTGCTTGAGACATGGCCTACTTAGAAACAGGCTAATGCAAGCCTATCCATACTTTGTTTGCTAACTTCCACATGGACAACCCTTCCTCCCATGGTTGGCATCGTTGATCTCTTAGCTCTAGTCGCAAATCCCAGAGTCCTTTGCTGCCCTTTGTGCAAATTGTGTGCTGCTGTCACGCATGGTGAGATCATATTTAATTTGTCTGCTGGATGCAAATTATATTGTCGCTCTCTTGTCTTAGGTGTAATATGGCAGCAAGAGATTCACATTTGACTTATCAGTCATCACTCGTTTTGACAATGACAGTAAAAAATGTCTCTTGTGTTGCCTTCACTTTAGCATGATGACAATATTCATGTCTTTGTCCAATTTGAAAAGCCTGACTTTTTGCAATAAATTCCTATGAATCGCTTGATTTGCTACTTTGTAATACTAGATAAAATTTGGTAATAGGTAATTCTGAGGATTTTGATAAGCGTTGCAGTTTACATTGTCAAGAGAAAAGGCATGTTGGAGCAGTTGTTCAGGCTCGTCTTCTATCAGTGCAGATAGCATCTGACACACGTGGATGACACACTTTAGTACAAAACCATGTGTGCAGACATGAGAGCTAATGAGGTCAGGGTAAATCTAAGGGGATTAAGGGTATTGCAGATTGGCTAGGCAAAATGTTTTTGAAGAAGCTAGCTAGCATCAGGATGAGTGAGGACTTTCAACATGCCACCATATTGGCCCATTAAGGGCGCTCTCATTTCCAATGATGACGGCAAAGGCTTGAATGCAACAGGATAATCCCACCTGACTGGGTGTGTGAGGATAGGAGCAGCACTTATCCATGATCAGCCATGCAAACCCTTTAGAGAAGGTTGTCTTGTGGTTGCCAAGGTGCGATTGTGAACAGTGGTCATTCCTCAACACAGCTCACACCCTACTGGTATGAGGTATAAACATGGTTGTAATCTGTGGGACCAGCCAACTATCCAGACGTGAGTCCCAAGTACATTTATAGAGACTGTACATCAAATAATTATTACCAGGTAGATGAGTGGACAGTATTTTACATCAGTCTCCCACCTGACAAGCTTTGTTCAGAAATTAGACTGTTTGCACAGTTTGATTTGCCAAAGTGACTTATATAAAAGTACACTACAAGCTACTTATTTTTTAACTCCTCTTCTTTGTGCACCTTCCTTAAAATCCTTGTCATTTTGTGCCAGCATCCCTTGTTATTTATGGATATGCCTCATCCTTGTTCTAGAGATATAAGGCATATACTAAGCCTTTTTGAGCAAATAGTGCAACAGTCAATGCCACATTTCTATAGCATGACGCAGTTTGCTGTCAAAGTACAGGGGCTGGATTCAAACTATTGAAATTAAGTATTTGGCATGCAGCTTAGTCTGTTGAGGTCCACTCCTAACCTCTCTGCTGAACACTGGTGGTATGGGGGATTGTACTGACATTTTTATGCTTCCACTCAGCCTTTTTATTCCTAAGGCCAACCAGCTGCCTCATTATAGGTTTTACAGATTAAACCAAGACACTTGGTATACTATTCTAATTTGGAATCATCAGTCAATTTGTCCATCTGATATGGATTTACAGGCTATACTGTACAGTATAATCTATATATGATCACATCTGAAGTGCAACAGTTTGGATTCTCTAAAACTGGCCATAGGGCAGACAGAGCTTACCTTGAGCTTAACGTGCTTCCCTACCGACACATCTGTCGAAGTTACTATTCAACATCTGTGTCTTTTTACAGGCACTTGCACATTAGGAGTAACCAAGCACTTATGCTAGGTGGAAGAAATGTGCATGAAGTTTAGATACATAAATAATTAATGATGCATTAATAATTGAAGCATGGTTACTGTCCTATGTTTAATGCTTTTGATTTGATTTGATAGAAACTGGTATTTATTTGTACATACAGCAGATGGGATACACTTTCATTGTCATTGCTAGACAAAATAAGCCATTATTGATGTGTGTCAAGAATCAAGATGAAATATTCCCACTACAGTAAATGGTGAGTCAGGTCTTCACAGTTCTCTGCAGAGTGGAACAAGTATTACTGAAAACAAATGTTGGCTCCAACTTGCTTGACAGACTAAGGAGAAACACATGCGGAGGAATATGATAATGACAATTTCATGCCAGGGGCTTTGTGTCTGAGCCAGCTATGTTAATTACACACGGGGTTGTATTTGCACTGGGTTTCAGGATCGGTTCCACTTGATGGCTTTGCTGAAATCCAGTTCACGACTTCCAGACATTTGGAAGAGTGAGCATGGCTTACTGTACCCGGAACTGAGAAAGTCACTGTGTTGGTGGACAATTATTTTAGACTACATCTGGAAAAAAGCACATTTGGCAGTAAAAGCTTTGGAGTTCTTTTCCATTATGTTTGTCATTTTGGAAACTTGTAGTAATGGGAATAAACTGAATATCATCACAATTATTTTCATTTAATTCATTCATTTCCAGTTATAGCTTTAATTGTAAGAGGGCAATCGTGTAAAGAAATCATGATCGCTAAAGAAAAGTACATGTACGGCAATACCAAAATAGTGCATTTATATACATTTAAAAGTATACAGCAAGCAACATCAACACAATCCTCTGAGGTAAAGTCCAATCCTTGGTCCTGATCTGAATTCATGCAACAAACACTCAAAGAAAAATGGTGACTAAAAGAAAAACAGAAAAAACTGCATGTCAGAATTGTGACTAACACAACTAACACTTTCAAAGCCTTCTGTATTTTGCAAGGCCACCTCTGCATTGCTTGTATATTATGGAATAGGTAGGCAGGTAAAGACCTAATCAGATGTAAACAATCTGTATACCTTTCTGTCCAACCACAGCCTTTCACCCCTCCTCACTCAATGTACAACAAAAGAAGGACAAGATCAACTTTACCTGCTTCTCCAACCGGTGCGTGTGGGTTGCATGCAGCCAGGTGAGGTTTGGCTGGGAAGGGAAGGGAAGTGCCGGTCGTCTGCTCCTCTAGTGCTTTGTTCTACTGTAGTGATTGTCCGCTGTCTCAATGGCTCTCAGGAGACTTCTGTTGTTGTTGGTTTTATTCCCCCAAGGCTGCGCCTTGGACATGCACCGGTAGAACAGAGAGAATGGAGTATGTGACGTGTTGTTGGGGGAGGACGAGTGTGTGCGAGTTGGGATGTCCTTTTGGAGGTTGTATTGGCTACTTTTCTGCCAGCCCAGCATCCCCGGGGACCCCAGGAGGTGGATGGGGTTAATGCTTCAGCCCTCCACTTTCTTTCTGTCACCCTCTCCCCATCTGTGTGTGTGTATGTTAAGGCCACAGATGGGACATCTGGACTCCATATCTAGTTCATACACTTTTGGGGACGAGAGTGAGAAATAGTGGGATAAAGAGAAGAGAGAAAGAGAAAGACAGAGGTAGAGATATTAGAATAAAGGAGGAATGGGAAATACCCAAGCACAATTGAAGTGTGAAAATTAAAGTGTAAGATAAGAGAACATTTGGGGAGAAAGGTTAAAGACTGAGACCTGGGTGAAGGTGGATGGACCTGGAATTCAAATAAAAACAGAGATGGTCTTAAAAGGGAGAGAGAACAGCTGGAGAGGGTCTGGACTGTAGGGTGATCAGTGGGGCCGGACCGCCAGGCCAAAACAGCTGATTATACTTTCATTTACCGTCTCAAGCGAGAGGATGTGAGGCCCGAGGCTTTATAAAGGACTTTATTGTCTAGACGTGGGCAGCAAGAGCTCCACGTTGGATTGAAATAAGGGCGAGTCAGGAGGAAGAGGAGGAAATTGTCCCAGATCAGGGATCGGTACAAATGCGGATAAGGTTGTTAAAACAAACATGTTACATGTTCTAATGGTGATGGTAGTGAATAGATATCTAATTATTTTACCTCTTGACGTGTATAACATTTCCTTGAGCAATATAGTAGACCTTTAAATCATTGTGGTATAGGATAGCAGGTAACTCTACAGAAGTGGTGGGTTTCCGAAATACCTCCCAGCACATATTGACAGACTACCACTGTCTTTCATTTACATAAGTGGGCCAAATTTGAAGTATAATTGACCTCAAAAGCTGGATCTAATTACATACGCCTAGCGGGAATAAAATGGAACATCTGGAAACCCTTTAAATGAGAACTATTAATGCCATGCAGCTAATCAACTAACCTGGTGCCTCTAAATAGTGTCTGCTCTAATAGGAGACGCTCGACTCCTGAGTCAAACCACTGGTCCCAGCACATATGGTACATATCAGCTAGGATTAGTGCTGTTGTAACAGTTCATGCACAGCTCTGCAACTGCACTATTGATACTGTAAAAAGAACCGTCAAGTGAACCCAAAGACAATAATTATGAAACTTTGGTCCTGATTTAATAACATATAAAGGGTGGCTTTCTACTTTAAAGGCTTTAAGACTATCATGGGTTTTCTATGTTGAGTGTGCTGACAGATATGATTGTGATTTTGACAAAAAATAAAATAAAATCCCAAACAGCTCGCCTCAATTCCATTTAAAGATTCATTCAGCATTCTTAAAATGGATGGCACATTTTCTGAAGGTGGTGCCAGGAAGAAACCAAATCTGCACAGAAGGAATGTGCTGTTTTTGTTGTTGTTGTTGTTGTTGTTGGCTTTTTCCTCTCTGGCACAATGTGAGAAACAAATGATGGTGCTGGTCATAATGGTGGTGCTCAGACTCCTCCAGCCACCAACGGAGTAAAAGCACCTCACCCTCACTAAACACCCGGGGGAGTCTGTCTGCAAGAGGGGCCAGAAAACCTGAACAGAATCCTTGGAATGCTTAGATTCCTCTCTGATTGTTTTCCAGTGCAACACCACCTGTCCTTACGAGGTGCGAAAGGTGGTGTTTAGAAAGGTCTTTTTAGAGTGTTTTAAAAAAAAAAAAATTATAGCTTTTTCTGCTTTAGCTGCAGGGTTATTATGATGCAAAACGTTTGGGGAACCTAGATTTGATCCCCTAAAGAGCCAGACATAGTGACTAAAACCTATCTTATTGTAAACAGAGGAGAGCATTCCTCACTTAAAGAGACTTTCCAAATTTTTGTGAAAATCCACAGGGAAGCGCTAAGGAAACAAATTACAAAGTATTTCTTTAATGGCCATGGAACCTTTGTGGTTTATATTTGAGACAGTTGGAAGGGTGGATTTGCACAGAAAATATCCTAAAGCTGCGGCGTTATGCAAAACCCTGCAACCCCTGCATCCCTCCAGGACCAGCAGTCTCTTTCTTGCCTATACAGACACGTGTGTGACAGAAACAAGAGGATGTGTCCTCTATAAATTAATGAGTAGAGAAACAAGAGAAAACTGGGGAGTAAAAGAGACAGGAAGAGAGATACCATGCTGGGCGCTGACTCAAATGTAGCGCTCTTTGAACACAATTTGAGCATAAAAGTTAACAGCACACATTTGAAACACACTGGCAGGCCCTGAAGAATAAATAAAGAGAGCAATCTTATTATTTATCTTCCATCTCTCTCGTTTTTTCTGCAAACTACATGACTTCATCCCCTAAGCTTCAGGCCAGAATATGGGAGGTGGTAGCTGCACATGGATCTGGTTCAAAGTCGTGCCAAAAGGCTAACACACACCAGAGACAACTAGAAAAGCACTGCACTGTAAGCTGTGACTAATCGCACCCTGGCATAACGCTTAGCTGAAGTCAAGGCTGATAAACCACATCCAAGTACTGAGGGATATATCTCTGGAGACAAGACTGACAATAGACTGCAGGCCATTTAGTTGGTTGGCTGGTTGTTTTCATTTGGCTTCAGCTCGTCCCTCAAGATGGATTTTTAGTGAAGAGTTTCTAATGTTTATGAAGCCTGTAAATGTTCATTCATATTAGAACCTCAACGGGACGTTTTAGGCCTATTTTGTTCAATCAGGTCCCTGGTCTTCTAGGTTTACAAGGAAAAGTTTTAGAATCCAAAGTTATGGCCAGTTAAAGCTCATACCTTGACATTGAGCCTACATGAGCCTACATTTGTCTTTCAGCTACACCAAAAACGGTTTATCATTGTTAGCATGAGCAAAATTGTGGCTAACAATATCCATTGGTTTTGATGAGGAATGTTAACGCTGCTAACAAGATATTTTTCCATTAATTGAGGTGCCAATACAGAAATATTTTTCGGCACAACGTGACAAGTGAGTGAAGTTCAAAAATTCAAGGCATTCCTTAAAGTTAGCTACTCAAATCCAAATCCAATACCATTTTATACAGATTTTGTCCATGCATTTGCATGCACACTAGAAATAACTAGAGATTTACAGTAGGCTTAAAAAGCGATGTCGTACAAATATTTTGGAAACGTAGTTTATTCAACTGTATTTTATATCCTCACAGTAAATTCACCAGCAGTTACTGAGTCAAAGGCCACAAAAGAAATCATGATAAACTGAAAAATTAACCAAACAAAATGTGATATTCTGATAACATTGCTACACATTCAGTCAACATGACAATGAAGTCAAGCTGACTTGGTATTATTATGAAAAAGCATTTATCAAACATGGTAAACAACGTAACGATGAACGCACCATAACTGCAAAAGCTGTAGTTTATTATCATAGAATGGTACCATTGGATGCATGCAAGTAATGCTAATGTAGTATACAAATGAGCAGTGTGCATAACAGTGGACAGCGATGAACTGGATAATATAGACACAGGTTGACTCAATCGTGTTTTCTGAAAATCATTATACTAACATCTAAATGTTTCAACTCAGCAGAGATATTCAGTGTGAGAAGTATTTAATTTCAAATGAGGATACCAGTGTCTTTTATTCTTGCGTCATTTATTGTACTTCTATTTTACACTATTCACAGCCCATTTCCCACTTCAAGCCTTTGTTGGTCTAATGACAATGATCATTATCAGTCACCTCCAACAACAAGGACTTGGAACCAAAGCTCAGCTAGGTTGCAAATGACAAACAACATGGGTGGAATAAAACTTGACAGCCATCAATTCTAGTTCAAACTCTGTTGTTCTTGCTGAGCACAAAGATGCCCTACTCAACTGGGAGCTTGCTAGCAGTTAGCAAAGTTATTGCCTGAAAGACTAAGGGAGTTATTTCCCTGAAGAGAGTGGACACTGCTAAATTCACAATGTTGAATTATGGGTTCAGATCGAAGAAGTCAGTCAGCAGGATATTTACTGACATATTTAACTGGATGGGACGGGATAAAAAGATGCTAAACACTGGAACATACAAGACAGACAACAAAATTTGAGACACGGTGATCAATACACGGAGATGCTAATTTCAGGCACTATACTCCATTTTGTCTGTATTCAACGTACCGTAAATCAAAAAATGACAGTTTGGAATGTTTGAAGTGTGTGTTTACTTTTTAATCACAATCATTTAAAAAACGTGTATGTGTATTCAAAAAATGAGAAATATCATTCATATGGTTATCTACGAAAGAGTTTCATTCCAAAATGAGATATCCACCATTTGAAAACATTGACACCTCCTCTAACAAAATGATGGCTGGTATTAAAGTCCATTATGGGTAACTATTAAAGTTAGGAGTCATCTTAAGACCTTTACTTAGAAATCAGTTAGGATAGAATCATCTGTGATTTTGAAATATTGACTGATTAAATTTAGGAAGCACATTTTTTCCAACATGGATATATAGCATTTTGGGATGAAACCCTTCAAATAATATGGAGCCAAACATTTGGAACAACTGTAGGACAATCAGATTGGATATTTTGCAAGATATTTTATGAAAGGATTTCCAAAAAGGCCTTCATATGGTTGATAGCTTGTCATGCCATCTATTATTGATGCCTACAACATTGGATACAGGGGGGTACCTCAATTTGCACTGTAGAATACAGCCTTGGATTTATTCAAGGTGTATTTTAATTGATGAAGTCTATTGCATTATAATACCCCAAATTGCATACTACTTACTACTATGTCAGAAAGTGCAATGGCATGCAAGTAGTATGGAAGAAGGGATATTGGGACATTTAAATCCACAAGGCTTTGGGTTTAGCTGTGTCATGGAGGTTAGGGGGTCATGGAGGGGTCATAGGTTTGAAGGAAGTCCTTAATCAAACATGATATCCGAAGCTTGGCGCAGGCAGTTGGAGGTGTCAGGGGGCATGTGGCTCAGTGTGATGTTGTTGCCATCCAGACGCACATGCTTCAGACGGGAATAGTTGAGGGGCCCACTGATCTTGCAGAAACTTCCTAGGTCAAACTCTACAAAGAGATAAAAATGGACAGAAAGTGGTTTGAGGTGGTAACAGAAGCAAAAACCTCACTGGCCATTTCCTCACAAAAGTATTTCGTTACTCATCAGTATGGCTTGTATTTGATATCTGATGCGACAATGGATAAAGAATGTGCTATAATTTTCCTCAACCCATTATGCCAGACACAAAATACAATACTGACACAAGAAAAATAACTACGGCATAACAGCAAAATAATATTACACAGAAAATAACCAAATAAAGCATTTGGAATTGTATGGTACTTTCAACTGGGCATCTGAAAATAGCGAATAAGCAAAGATTGGCACGGAAGCCACTTACTGTTGATCTCGTTGGCCTGCAGGTAGAGTTGCTCCAGCTTCTCATTGATCTCAGGGATGGACTGCAGTTTGTTGAAGGACAGGTCCAGCTCCACCAGCGATGACACATTGAACACGCCAGCAGGGATCCCTGAGTCCGCCAGCTTGTTGTGGGAGATCCTCAGGTACTGCAGTGATGGCAGCTTGTTCAGGTATCCTTCTCCGATACCGTCAATATCGTTGTAATCAGCATAGAGGATTTCCAGTGAACTGGGGAGTTCGGAAGGAAGCTTCTTCAGCTTGTTGTGGCTCAAATCCAGGGACAGCAGCTTCTTGGGTCCCGTGAAGGCCCCGGTGATGGCTTCGGATGTTAGCTCGTTGTGCTGAAGGTTGACGAAAGTCAAGTTCTCCTTGTCACTCAAGAGTCCAGAGGGGAACTTGGTCAACTTGTTGTACATCATCTTCAGCTCATTAAGGGACTTTGAGGGAGGGATGACTGGCTCTGTGAGGTTGTTGTAGCTGAAGAACAGCTTCTCCAGGGCAGTCAGTTTATCGATGGTACCCTTGGCGATCTTGGCGTTGGTGATCTCGTTTTTGTCAAGTACCAGCCAACGCAGTTCAGAAGTAACATTATCGAACACTCCTGCCTTGATCTCTTCAATCTGGTTGTTCTGCAGGTACAGGTACTTGATCCCCGATGGAACCACAGGAACAAACTTGAGCTTGCGGTCGTCACAATACATGGCAGTAGGGAAGTTGATTGGGCAGTCACACTCTTGGTTACAATTGGGCCCTGAGGGTCCTAATTGGGAAGCAGGCTGGTAGTCGTAGTCATAGTACTGACACAAGGCCAGGCTGACCAATGCGGCCAACAGGGGTACACGGAGAGGAAACATGCTTTCTGGGGATCCAACAAAGGGGAGGCAGGAGACAAGACAGAAATGCTACAAGTTAGAGTGACCAAGAGTTACAACAGAGGTTGATTTTAAATGTAAACTAATATCTTAAACAAATCTAATTGTTTTGTTGAAGTCCAGTTCTAGGATACATCAGATGGGGCATTTTGACAATTTTTTGTTAAAGTTCAAATCAATCATCAAATCAAATGTATTATCAAAGATAATAAAATAAAGGAAAACAACTGTGATGCTGAAAGGATGTTTTGTTTTGTAGCTGCTGAAGCAGGGAGGGAGACAGGCAGTTCCTGTCTGTCTGCCAGCAGAGCGACAGGACTTCAGAATGAAGACTCCTAATAAGGAGATCACAGCGGTACACACACTTTATTTCAGCCGCGTCCTGTGTTTTCACCCTGCCGGTCTTTGTTGCGACTCTTTGGGTGTTCTGTTGATCCCTTCGAAAACACAATGCGACCTTGTAATAATTGGTTAGGACGAGTTTTTGACTTAAACCTCCGAATCTGATGCCGTTCGTTATAGAGGGTGGGTGCATCAGCTGTCCAGTGTAGGTACGGTGGCGGATTGCTGCCAGCAAAAAAACGCCCAATAATTTATGGTGACCCTTCTCTGGGTGGGAGCTACAGTCAATACACCAGAAAACAACCAATATAAACTTTATTTCAATGCACTAGCCTGCGTCGGACGCAGTCGAAAATTCAAGCTCTGGTATTCTTGACGTCGGACGACGCAAC
>OMLI01090137.1:0-14929 GCA_900302605.1 Rondeletia loricata | reverse complement strand
TTGCAGAAGATGAAGCTATGCCTACAAAATATCATCTGCAAATCTATTTAAGAGTCAATACGAGACCTTGTGTTTCAATAAATACATATAGGCTACAAAAGATAAAATAAAGAGCATCAATCGGGACATATAAGCCGCCATGGAATAGGTTTAACACTTTATTTAGATATTAATTTAAAAACACCTAGGCTACAAAGTATACCTTAGCGGATCTGGGAAACGCAGCCCTGGTCTATTCCTCCTCTGGCTTATCTGTTCCAGTGGATAACTCCTGGGGAGGATTTTTTCTTTCTTTTTCGGAATGAATTTTCAGACTGGTAGGTATAGGAGACTTTACATTTCTTAGGTGGTTTTAAACAAACGCTCCTCCCTATAGTGTTCCTTAAACACCATGGCTGTGCCTCTGGAGTAGACTACTTTTCATAACTTACCCATGAGAAAATGTTGAAACGGCAACCCATGTTGGGTCATTTCCTCAGAAATGTTAGCCATGGACACGGAAACCCCATGATTAAAGAGGGATAATGCTGTCAGTGAATATTCCCCGGGCTCCGGACATCTCAGGACAATAGGTCTGTCAGTGGCCGGCCACAGCTGTGTTTGTGCTGGGTTGGCGTGCTGGAGTCGATCCCCCCCTTCCTCCTGCTGACCCTCTGGCCTGAGCCAGGCCCTCCCTGAGGGGCCGGAGGAGGAGGCAGGTGGGCTCAGAGCCTCCCACGGTGGCTGCAGGCTGACTTCTCCCTCACCTCTTCCCTCTTCTGGACACCACAGCCTGTGCGGTCCTTGGCGCTTGGTCTCTGCTACTCTGGACAGACACAAGTAGGTGATCAAATCCAGGAAAGCCATGTCGATACTTGTGTCCTTGTGGAGAACGTTCTTCCCAAATTGTCTTGGGGAGAATGCATCTTTCGAGTTAGAGGTTGAGGTTGAGGTTGCGCCATAAATTAAAGGAAAAATCCACCCTCGGATATTGTTACACTGATATCATCAAGTTATTTTGTGATGAAGTGATGTAATTAACTTTTTGGTGTATTCCCTTAACCTTCATCTACTTCTACTCCAGTAAGTGATTTCCTACATTTCCCAGAATGGCTTTTGACAACCGATTTTTTATTTTTCCTTTAAGACGCACAACTGTTCATTTGCCCAGCTGTTTCAACCCACTCTGTACTATTGTTTGGACGTAATGCGTCTCTCACATTCTCACAGTAATCTTGGGGCTTCTTTGGAAAATAAACTTCTGGGGATCTTTACCGTCCTTGGCGTTCTTTTGTTTTATTCTTCGGCCGTTACATATTTCATCAAACACATCATGGAGGACACAAGAACGCATTTTGAGAAAGACCCAGTGTGTCCCCCTTGTCCTTTCATGGTGTTCACCCCCACCCCCTCCTCTTTCTCGCTCTCTCTCTCCCCTGGTAGTTGGTCAGTCATGCTGGGGCTTTTGGTGGCTCCAGCCAGGTGATCTGGGCAGGAATGCAGTCGACACCAATCTTTGGCCTTTCAGAGGTAACCAAGCATATCCAGTCAGGCTTCTCTCTCCTGCCTCTTCTGCCACCACATACAAGAGCCCCAACTTTGGCCGACAGGGAAATCATTCTTCAAAAACAAGTGGGTTGTTTGTAGGAACAGAATGTCCACTGCTTCTCTCTGAGCAATTCAGCATGTCTGTTTTATGATGTGTTGTGCAGACTTTGTTGTAACTTGTTTGCCTTCCCCCTGGCAAACACACTTTGTTTTCACATCTATGCGAGTCTGTCCAGTCAGCTGTGTGCAGAGATGGTCACTCTATTCTTGAATTATTTCCCAGTACTTGGGTAAATGTGTGATTTCCCAAGTCATATCTTGTTGGCTACTTGCTAATTCACCCCATGAAAACATTTTTGTTCTAACAAATGACTTCTGAGTGGCAAAACAGAGGGGTGTGTGTATTGAGGAGCTGGGGGAGACTGGCTCTCTCAGCTAGCTATGGTTTTGGCAGCCAGGCCGGACTGACCTCAACTGTCAGGGGAGAGGCTATGAAACACTGGGGTCTGCTTTAGGTTCGCACCTGTTGGGAGCATGACGGATTTAAACAAATGGGGTCAGATGTCTCCTCTGCGATGTTATGACCCAGCTAACACTGCATCATGAGATATTTCCATTCCTCAATTAGAGTTCATGTTGTATATATATTTTAGAATCATATTGCACCATGATATTTGTCCATTCCTCCACTAGACAGCAAGCTCTGTCTCTAACCTCGTCTTCATCCACCTCTCCATCTGCGTCTCTCTCACAATTCCTCCTCTTATTCTTCCATTCTCCCCTTATTCCCTCTTTATCACACCTACTTTTCATCTAACTCTGTACCGCACTGTCAAACACAAACAAAAAGCACAGCCTGTAAGCAAAGCACAGCCTGAAAAGAAGATGACTGTACTTATTTTTTTAAAGATTATTTTTGATATATATATTTTTTTTTGATTATATATATATTATTAGTTAGCATGCTTTAGAGAGTGAGAGGAACATTGGGAAAGATAGGGGATGAAATGCAACAAAGGTCACAGGGCAGCGGGTCTCGAATCTGGCATGTGCCTCAGCTCGTTTTCTTACCTTTGATCTGGAGTGTGAATACAGGCTCTGTTTACCATTTTGGTAGTCTGGCTCACACCATGCCGTGACACATCTAGACAAGGGATATTGTGAAAGGTGGTTGTGGATTTTCTCAAGAATGTAGCTGGGAGAAACGTGCCCATGTTGGGGCTAGACCATGCACGATTAGGATCTGATCTGATAGGGACACGGCATGTTATGAAGGAAGAGTTCATCCAAATAATCCTTTTCTAAAATGACATATTTGCTTAAGGGATAAGGAGGTATCTTAAAGTGACTATCCAGTGAAGAAAGAAAGATAAATGAAAGAAACTCGCTTGCACCAGTCATCTTGGCTCTTCCTTTTTGAGGTGAGCTTTGTTCTTCACCCGGAGCTGGGCGACGTCCTGTGTTGTGTAATAGGCGAGAGAGCTAAGCGCTGGAATTAAATGGTCAACTATGAGGTTTACAGACCTTTGATGTGAAAGGTAGGGATGTTAACTGATGTATGTATAGCGGGATGGGGTGAGGAGTAATGGGTGGGCTATATCCTCTTTTATTTTCTCAACATCTGGAAGTCCTCTCAGTGCCTTGTACAATAGGCCACCTGTGCTGCCTCAGTGTAAACTTCAGGGAAATTAAGTCCTCTACTTTCTTAGACAGGAAAGGAGGAAAGGTCTCTCTGAAACTGAAGGACAGAGACGTTACAGTCGGTGAAGATGGTCACCTAGCTAAGTTCATTGACTATGATACTTTTGGTAGATTACGAATATATTTTGAAATATATTTTGGACACTGGACTATTATTTAAGTATATTGGCACTCCAACTTTATTTAGAATGAATGTCATCTACGTATGTATAAATAAAATGTTTGGCCAACTTTTGTATCGTGTCTCCAGGCATATTCTGAGGTGTAATGTGAAATGTATTTTTTCAGTCGACCAGCTGCCAAGACTTGGATATGACAGCTGCTGGCTTTCATCCTTTTAACCATGAGGTCATTCACATATGACATGGTCTCTACAGTATCCGTATCAGACACACACACACACACACACACACACGCATATAAACATTCACTCCCTCCCAGCTCTCTCAACCCTCAAGTGAACAATGCTCGCCAAACTGCTTCCATTCTGTTGTGTTTGTGTTAGAAACATTTTTCAGTAAGGGGATGGGATTCCTGTGGTAACTATTTCATTCTAATACTCTACTACCAATACTAAAGAGTACAGAAAGCTAATCTATCATGGTAGATGTTGGCTCAAAGGATGGCAGCTCTCCCTGCTGACAGGAAGTGGACTGGAACAGTCCGTCGCTCTAAATCTATCTGTTTTTTCTCCCCTCTGATGAGCCAAATCCATCAATATTACTTTTTGAATTATTAATGCATTCCAAATTGCCTGAAGGGAATACATTGTTAGAAATGGCCTGGATGTACTCTATTTTGGAGCATAGTCAGTTTTTATTGCATGACTGCAACAGAGAAAACTGTTTCTGTTGTTAGAGCTAACCAAAAAAATGTTTCAACAATGGCAGCTACAAAGTTACTAATAAGACACACAGCACCTCTCTTTTACTTTTCTATCATAGGAATATTTTGTTACATTTCAGGTCAGGGAACTCTGACTCTGACCCTTCTAGTCCCTACTCATGTTTGATTGTAATAGCAACTAAATTCCTAAAGTGTAAATATAAAATATAATTGATCGAGGATATCTATAGCTTTCACAACTGTCTGTCAAATGATGCATTTACTTTCGTTTCACATTGTGGATCCTCTTACTTAGCTTAGTTATACAATAGCCATCTATGGCCCAGCTAGAGACAGCTGGACTGACTGGAAATGGTCATCTGGACTCAACTGATGCTGTATGGAATAAACCATGGGAAATGCTGTTTGGACGAGACCTCCTGCTTTTTCAGCCAGCTTTCAAACAGCTGACACATGAGCTGCCATATTACATTAACTTGACCAGTGAAAGTAGCTGTGCGTTGATTTCAGACCTGTCATTTACATTATTCTGCATCTCTTTCCCTCTCTCCCTCCTCCTCCCGTCCCTAGTTGAAGCAGCCCGACAAGGCAGCGGCGGCGGCCCACACCTATTTCCAGGCCAACCCAGAGCATGTGGAGATGAGCCAGAACCTGGAGCAGTACAAGAACCTGCAGGGGGTCCAGGAGGACCACTTTGTGGACCGAGAAGCCCGGCCTCACCAGGTAAGGAGGTCTGAGCCTGTGAACCTGTTTGGATACTGACACATCTTTCCTTCCCTCATTTGTCGTTAGCTCCATCTTTCCTATCCTTCTTTCATGCCTCTTATACCTTCCTCACTACTATACATTCTTCTTTCCTTCCTTCCTCTCTCCCATCCACTCCCCCCTGCTTCCCTTGCTGACTCCCTAACTCCCTTCTTTCTTTCCTCTCTTTCTTCCTTCTTTTTCACCCTTCCTTCTTCCCTCCCTCCCTCCATTCTCTCCTCCCTCCCCTCCTTCCGCCCTTGTGATTACTGCTGTGCAATCAGTGTGTTTAGTTTTAGCTATGTTGACGCTTCCGCCTCAGCCAAGTAAGCATTTCAGTTAATCGTTGTGACCTGTTGTATTTTTGCCAGCTTTCGTCTTCAGCTGCCTTTGCACCGTGCCAAGATATCTAGCCAGCCAGGGAATGATTTTAGTTTTGTTTGTCTGCCCCTCTTCTTTCCAAAAGGGATAACTACGGCTGTTGTCAGTGTATGAAAGGGCCTTTGTGTTTGTGTCCATTGCAGTTTAATGATGGTTTGAATCAACTGTGCACGGTTCCAATCACAGAGGCTTTGTACTGTCTCTCTTTCTCTTTCTTTGCACTGAATCAAACAGTGTGTCCGGTACTGTGACGTCTTTTTTCCTTGGATTTTCTGTTGATGAAGTTTGAGTTTCTGTAGGTGCTTCTATCGCTGCTCATGCCAACCAATCACTTCCTGTGTGCCAGAGGATTTTCCCCAGAAAAACCTAGTTTTCATGAGCCGTGTATAGGTTGAATCACTATTGTGCGATATGAATCGGCAATAGAGAGTAGCAAAACAGACATTTATTTATATGAAAATGTAAAGGATTGTTATTAGGGACATAAATACAGATGTCTTCATTCCTCTCTCTCTCTCTCTCTCTCTTGTCTTCCATCTCTCCCTCCACCCACAGCGCTCCTTCACGGCAGGGGTGAGGTTGTATGACAAAGGTGACTATGAGGGGGCCATCGTGCTGTTCGAGGAGGCCCTGGTGGAGTACTACAGAGCAGACGTGGAGTGTCGGGCCCTCTGCCAGGGGCCACAGAGGTTTGAGGGCCACGACCACCTCCTCTACCGTTACGGCCTCCATGAGCTCATATCAGGTAACAGCCACGAACCGGCTGAACAGGTTTACTTGTACAGACAACAGTCTCCCAACATGCATCTATCCTGCATTTATCCTCCAGTAGTTCTGCAGCCTGTGTATTGATGTGAAGTAGTACTGAATGGGCATATAATAACACAAAAAGTGTAAAGCAGATAGTATACAGTGAAGAGTTACAGAAAATACAAGAGCGAGAGATAGAGCAGGGGGTTCATGTCAAGCTGCCCAATTAGATACAGATTATTAGGCAACAAACGATTTGGTAAAATGTTGTCCCAGGAACCTCCATCTGAAGTTGTTGTTGTTGTTGTTATATATGAGTGTCTAAGTGTCTATACTGTAGTTGGGCAGATGGGGAGAGCGAAACCTCTGATCCAAGCAGTCATCCTTATACCATTCTCTCATTGTCCTATCTTCAAATTAATGAAGTAATAGAGAAATTAAACAATTCCTCATTTTGCACCTGGGACCCCCTGTTACCCCCTCAAGGACCCCTGGGGGTCCCCGGACCCCACTTTGGGAGCCACTAAGATAGAGAATGACATGCAACAGTTTGTGTTGAGCCAGATTCATGCACTGTATGTAACAGCAGATTCTCCAACACTATGAGCACATTCGGTTTCCCCATTATCTTCAGGGGAAAGGTACTTACTGAAAATTACACTTTCAAAGATCCCCTTATTTTAAATGGCTTTTGCACCTGGGTTACTTTATGGCAAGTTGACGTTACGTTCCACCATCTGCTCCTTTGGCCTCTAAAAGACACACATATTATGACTCATACTCATATTTGAATAGTGGCCTTCATTATCTAATATCCTGATATTGTCATTGGAAAGCATTGTTAAAGTCACACTGTAAGCGCTTCACCAGACCCCCCTATGAGATGACTGTGGAAAAAACCAATGAATAGCTTAAAAGCTGTTCTAAGGTAACAACACATGCTCACATGTGGGATTGATTCTCAAGTTCAGCAACACATTCAGGCACTTGGGTGCGTAAGAGAGCACACCCTGGGTACGCTGCCTCTGAGAATATGTGCCAGTCAGAAACTAATTTAAACCATTCGGCCCTAGTTAGTGCCGATGTGTCAAGTGTAATCCTCTGCTGTTCCTAACTATTAGCTGAGCTGTGTGGAGTGAGCTCTGGGGATTTGGTAGACATGCTCTATTACCATCTCCGACAGCCCAGGAAAACAGCCTGAACCTGGGCCAGAATAGAGGGCTGAGTGCACTGGAGCCCCGCTGACTCACTACAAGACCTCTCGCTCTCTCTCTCTCTCTCTCTCTCTCTCTCTCTTTCAGTGCTTTTTCTCTGCTTAAATTCGTAACCGCTTCTTATTCCGTAACTGACTCCTTATCCTAACTAACTACTTATCCGTAACTGACGCAACCCTCTATTCCTCTCGCTCTACTGTCTCTCTACTCTCTCTCTCTCTACTCTCTCTCTCTCTCTCTCTCTCTCTCTCTCTTTCAGTGCTTTTTCTCTGCTTAAATTCGTAACCGCTTCTTATTCCGTAACTGACTCCTTATCCTAACTAACTACTTATCCGTAACTGACGCAACCCTCTATTCCTCTCTCTGTACTGTCTCTCTCTCTGTCTCTCTCTCTCTCCCCACCCTGTAAAACAGATTCATGACCCCCGAACAGGACATGACAGATACGACAGTTACAACAGCCCTGCAGCCACCAGCATTCATCAAACTGGTAGTTAAATAGAAGAGCCAGTATTTCTAACACTGATTCAACATTTCATCACCAAGTATTAGTCATGCAGTCATAATGGGCTCCATAAAGTACAAGCAAGTAAAGAGCATAATTTAATGTTTGTCAGCAACATGGTATGGAGGCAGTGGGAGTCCATGTGGCTCAGGCGGGTAGCTGGATAGCTTCGGGCACGCTTGATGTGGAGGGATGCGTGACAAGAGCGTTAACCATAGCAAAACGTTGGCACCAGAAGATAATCGTGTGATTATACTGTTATACACACACAGCAGCTTTGGTCAGTTGTGTTTTTGGCGACAGGAGACAGGCCTTTCTCGCTGAAGAGCGAGGCGGGCCGCGCACAGTAGCTGCAGCTTAATTGCTGACAAGCGTGCTTTGTCTCAGACGTAGGTATGGCCCGGTGGCATAAACACTGCAAACTGGCTAATTAGTTTTGGCCCAGCTTTGTTTGACGTCTATTTCCACAGGACCTCTGCAGTGGAGAATCTGTGATTATGTCGTTTGTTTGGCCAAAGGAGGCATATTGTATTTCTGAGTGGAATATAGTATGTTATGTGATTTCATAGGATTACTTCCTTGTGTATTGGCTTAAATTTCAGCATTTAATCCAATGATGGTTTTCAGACCCAGAAACCGCGTCCCTTTACTGTACGACGTGGTTCTGGCATGACACAATTCAGCCCTCTGCTGATTAAAACAGACAGTCTGACAGTGGAGAAAGTAGTGGTGTGGCTGCTGAAGGGTGACTTCACTGTTCACTCACACTGACAACACACACACACACACACACACCATCCATCCATCCAATTGGCTTTTCTCTCTATTGGACGCCTGCCTCACTTCTCCCAGGGCTCGACATAAGGAAATGATATATAGCACACTGTGAAATCTCTCCCCTGAAGGATGAACAAAACAACAGGATTTATCATCACCTGAGGATATCGCCTCACCCGCGTACGAGCAACAAAGACATGAAAGCGCTGTGCTGTTATAAAGGGAACAATGTTTAGTTGATGTGCCTTTGATCTGCTTCACCGTAACAGCGAATGTCATGATATTAGAATTAGGTGTATTCAGTTTGATACAACTCATCAGGTCTAACCCGTCCCAAGGTCTGTTTTCCACAAATTCTGTCTTCAGACAAATCCTAAAAAGCCCCTGTACCAAAAGTGGGCCATTGCAGTGACACTATACTGTTATAAAGGGAACAATGAGATAGATGTTACTGCAATTTATCAGCAATGTCCATTTTCAATGCCAGTTTTACACAAAGTGCTCATTATATTCAGTGTTCAGACACACCACACGATATGCCCTTATGCCAAATGGGGACCTTTGTAGTATATGTTAGAAAAATAACAATTTATAGGCTACTTGGTGTACCTTTGATCTACAATGACGGGGATTGTCATGATGTTGGAGCTGTTTTCCACAGTCTATCTTCACCTCTGAGTCTTCAGACATATCACAATATGCCACCGAGCCAAATGGGATCTGCTTTAGTAGAAGGAAACAACTGTATTTCAGACGTGTAATGACAGAACGTATTCCCCATGATCCTACTGCAGTATCTATCCAGCTTGGGAGATTAGCCGCTGGCTAAAATGCTAAGAAGCAATTCCTCATTTTTGGAAGATATTCAAGTGCATACGTTTTCCCAGTATGTGTGAAATGCTGGGTGATATGCATTATTAGACCTACTTTTTAATATCAAAGTGCCCCTTTAACCCTGAGCTGACGTCACACAGATGATCTCAGCAGAGGTAACAGCTAATGGGTGCCGGACCATATGGCATGGTGCGTTGAATTAGCAGCAGACCACACAGTCTCAAGTCGGTGTATAGTACCAACTGCAATACAAATACAGCTAATTGTAATGTAAACACTCTGTAATGGGACCTGGTGGCCACTGCACTTTTGATGAAGACCATCTACTGGTTTGGAGTATCTGGGACAGAGTGTGTAACCGGATCTCCACCATTTGAAGTGACACTCTTAAAACTATTTATTATGGAACATATCATGAGATTGCTTTAGAAGCTGTCATTATTTTTTTATTTTAGGACGCGTTCCTCTGCATTTTTGTATAGTGAGTTGTGCGACTTGGGTCACTTTTATTAATGTACTGTGTATTGAGCTTTATGACTATATAGGATTTTGGAATGATACCCTTCACCACTTTTACCACAACACAATGCAGTTGGTGATTATCAAAGAATATTGATAAGGAGGAAATGTGATCTCTCAACACTGCCAGGCATTCTGAATGATCCAAATAACGTAAAAAATGTTCTATGTTACATTAAATGTATTTTTGCCCTTAACTAGGGTTCGACTGATTTTTGAAGGCCGATACTGATTCTTATATTTTTGGATTGAAGCTGCCCATATCTCTGAAACAGCATTTAGACCATGGGACACTAAAACTCTCCTTTGAAACCCAAACTAATGAAATTCTTTGGTTGGTTAGCAGCTCCTCATGGCATTGTGAGGCAGGTTTCATTCCAGGTTTTACAGCGGTGGGCAACATTGGCTGTCTGGTATCCAGTTTTAATTGAAAGGCCAATACCGGACTGTAACCCTACTTTCAACTTATTATCTCCAAGGTGCATTGATGATCTAAAAACTCATCTAAAATCTAAATGTATGACTTTTGTTGCAGACCACTTCACCCAGGTGCTGCACTGTGAACATGAGTGTGTTAGAGACCTAGCCACCCGGCCCGGCCGCCTCTCTCCCATGGAGAACTACCTGCCTCTGCACTACGACTACCTACAGTTCGCCTACTTCCAGGGTAAGTCTAAACATACACTCTTTAGCCTCTCCACATCCAGCTACAGTGATTAGCTGTCAGTGAGATGCTACATTTAAAGTGGTAATCCTGATAGAAACCCTCAAGCCATCACTGTTTTTCCTACAGTGTTTCTTAAGAACAAAACGCTGTATAGTACAAAGAACAAAACTCTCTCTTTTTGAAGTTCTGGGACATTACACCTAACTGATTATCATCAGTGTAATTACAGTCAAAGAAGATGGATAGGACATACGCCCAGACACACAGACACACACAATCATGTACACACACATGCACATCCGAGAACACACGCATAAACACATCCATACACACAGAGACAACCACAAAGAGCTGCAGACAAGTCGAGTCAATCAGCAGTGGACCATACCCTGTTAGGAAGCACACGTTGTTCCACTTGAAGGAATATTGGCATTATTTGGTGTCTGGGCAAATGTTATATGGGTGTATCCATCTTCTTGACAGTGACCTCTCAGGTGTGTTTGCATGCATGTGCCTGTGTGTGTATGTGTGTGTATGTGTGTGTGTGAATGAAGAGATAGCCTCCAGCTTTCTGTTGTTGGTGAAGAACTAGTGATTGGCTCTTTGCGTTGGCAAAACAACAAAGAGCGTAGTTGGAAAAGACAGTGTGCTGAGTATCACCAGATTATACTTAATGACCCATAAGCACCATAAGGCTCTAATAAAGCAAAGTGGATCATTGGATCCGTGAAAACACAATGAGCACAGGCTTTGATTCTTACCAGCCGGTGGTGTGTGTGTGTGTGTGTGTGTGTGTGTGTGTGTGTGTGTGTGTGTGTGTGTGTGTGTGTGTGTGTGTGTGTGTGTGTGTGTGTGCGTGTGTGTTTATGTGTGCGTGTGTGTGTGTCTGTCTGTGTGTCTGTTTGTGTGCGGAGGCCTGTAAAGCTTTTTCTCATGGGCCTATGAAGAGACCGAAGAGTCAGTGTTAGTTTACTGTATCCTAAATCCTATAGTCGTAAATGACTCACAGTTCAAGTGGATCAGTGCTTTTGTAAATGCTAAGCTTCTCCTCTTTCAACAATTGAAGGTCTCAACTTGTTACTCAAACATGTGTCAGTGTTTGAACTTGAAAAAGGTACATGCACGAAAAAACCTCTAGCAAGGTGCACACTCGTCCCCCGCTTGTAGAAAGCAGGTATTTTCTTGATGTTGGCCACGGTGACTTTTACATTATTTGTCTGTCTCTGCTGTCAGTAGACTGTAAAATGGTTAGATTTAATAACATTGGACTGCTAGCATCCAAGAAGAAAGACTGGTAGCATTGCTTGCAAGTTAACTGCACCCCTCAAGTACCAGGATGGCCCGTCAGTGTTGGAGAAAGTTACTTTGAAAGGTAATTAGTTACTTTACTTTGTTAGCTAGTTATGTTACAAAGTAAAAGTACTGTTGCGTTACCCTCTTCAAAGCCACGCCGTATATGGCTTGTGTGGCTAAGTGTGTTGTCGCAAGACTATTGTTTCTAAAGTAGTAGGCCTCCACAACTACCACCGCACCGGTGGAAGTCTGCCATCCCTCAGCAGCCTCTCATTATGCTCCGGGTGCTTTCGTTTCCTCAGTAAATCCTCAGTGACAGTTTTCTGTTCAACTGAGCTCACATCTCCAGCCTCTTGTTGACCTGGGAACCGCAGCAGACGCTCTGACAGCAGCAGATAAGCTGCCTCAGCTTCGGCCAAGACAGGAAGTGTTTGGTTAGCCCTGCTCCTTTACGAGATAGTAAAGCATGTGTCTGCGCATGTGTTTGTGTGAGTCAGACTGTAGTAGGTGTGTTTGTGGTTAGGTGTGTTGTTGCATGTGTGTGTGTCTGTGTGTTTATAGCTCAGTCAACACAGTGCATATCATAGGGAAGGAGACAGTGCAGGATATTTAGTTGTAGGAGCACTGATAGTCCTGATATACAGCCGTCTCACTCTGTCACAGACATCCATCTCTCTTAACCTAACTAACTATGCCTGGAAGGGCTCCTCAGAATGGACCGTGTGTGTGTGTGTGTGTGTGTGTGCGCGCGCGTGTGCATGTGTGTATGCCTGTTTCCACTATCTCAACCAGACTGCAGCTTTTGCTCCATTGTGGTAATGGTCCTGGAATGTCAGCCGTGATAGATTTCCACACTTCAGAAAACACACACACACACACACACACACACACACACACACACAGCTCATCCAATCCTTTGATAGCTATAGAAAAGAGCTGCACAGGATGAGATCAATGTGTGTTTGTGTGTGTGATTACAGCTCCTTGTGTTCATATGTAAACCGTGACTAGAAACTGTTGCATTCTTTTTTTTTCTGTGCTCTCTCTCTTTCTCCCTCTCCTCTCTCTCTCTCTCTCTCCTCTCTCTCTCTCTCTCTCTCTCTCTCTCTCTCTCTCTCTCTCCCACCCCCCTCCAGTGGACAGGCTGGAGGAGGCGCTGCAGTGCGCTCTGACCTACCTGCTGTTCCATGAGGGGGATGAGTTCATGACGGAGAACGTGGATTACTACAGCGAGGTGCTGGGACACGACGGCATGCCACGAGAGGTCAGCACCCACTGGGTGGAGGGAGGGATGGAGGAGGTGGATGGTTTGGAGGGTGTAGGGTGAGAGGGAGAGATAGCCTAAATGGCTGGGTGGATGTTTCTATGGATGCATGGATGGGTTGGTGAATGGATGCTTCAATTTGTTTATGTATGTATATATTGGCGTGGAGCAGGGCAAGAAATGTAACTTTTTTCAGATTTCATTTTTCCCCTGTTGAAATTATTTTTAGGGGCATTTTGGTCCTTTTTTGGGGGCAGTTTTATTGAACTATGAAGTAATACATTTGCACTGCATTTTGGCAGATAAACACTCAATTTCTACCACCTACCACTGATTATTTTATAGAATAATAGAATAATATCGGCCTACCACACGTCCCACACTTCTTCTTCCCACACCCCTCTGTCCCCCACCAGTTCATCTTCCACCCCTGCATTGTTGAGGTGTTTGTTTTACGATGTTTTGTTTTGTTTTTTGTCGACGCAATTGTTCATATGAGGTCGGCATGCGTGGTGCCAACATTTTCTACTGCTCGGTTGTTTTCTGGTCAAAATCCGTTCCATTTTTCTCGTCCAGAACGCACTGGGAAAACTCCTCTGGTCAAAGGCTCCCATGAATCACCTGCAGTGGCCCACGGGGGGCAATATTCACATTCACACGTGAATATCTGATAACAAATCAAATGTGAACAGTGTGAAATGCAAAAAAGGTTGGTCCTAATTATATGGGGCTGTTTTTGCCCCCTCGTTTTAATTTTATGAACTTTCAAGCGCACTTTTGACCCAAGCCCCCGTTAAGTTCTGACCCTGATGTGGAGGATGTTTTGAAGGATGGATGGAGGGACCGTTGTTCCTATGTATCAATAGATGTGTCTATGGATGGATGGATGGATGGATAGATGGATGTCTATGGTTGGATGGATGACTGGCTGGGTGTATGGACAAGAGGGGAGAAACGAAGAGATGGAGGACAGCAGAAGAAGAGAGAGAAGGAGAGAGGACAGGCAGGGAAAGGGGAAGAGAGGCTGGAGAGGAGAAGTGTGGATCTGAGAGAAGAGGAGGAGAAAGGAGGCAGCAGGCTGTTTGCTGTATTTCTTGGATGACCTTGCTACTCGTCGCTTGCCAAGATTTGCCTCTCAGTGCTTTTCACTTGTATATGTTCTCCATCCAGCTGGCGGTATTAAGCCGATATCGCTACGTCAATGTGTTTACGACTACATATCTTTGCTCTGGGTGTGTTTCTGTATTATTTCATAGCACAAATTTGCCTTCTAGTGTTCATAACACACTGAGTAATTAGGGGTTGAACATCTGCCAATAGCTTAGAGAAAATGAAAATGTTCTAGTTTGAACTTGCTCATAATCAGCACGTTTAAGGCTGAGAAGTTGTCCTCCCTAAAGCCTTTCCACCTCTGACCAGCTGCACTGTAAAGTCAAGCAGCTCCTTGTTTAAGTCCGACATACACAACCCCTCTTTTTCCTAGAAAGCCTGGTACTCATTAGAGTGAACGAGGATCCCGACAGGACTGTGAGAGAGAGTGAGAGAGGATGTGTTGCAGCTCATGCTTGTGTTGTTTTTACCCATAGCTTAAATTTTTCTAGCCCTCAAGTCTTTCCATTCCCGTCAGTTTACAGTACAGTCGTTGGCCCTCTCTCCTCGCTCCTCGCTCCTCTCTCCTCGCTCTCCTTCCCTGCATCCTCTCTCCCTCCAGCCTCGGGGCGCTTATTTAGCGAGCCCTAGATCTCAGCGCCAGGGCCGTCCTACCTCCCTGCCAAAGAATCATGCCTTTCAGGAGAAGGAAGAAAAGTCATGTCAGAATGCCCACAGAAACTGTGCTGGAAAAGAGGACTTTTTATTTTTTTATACCGCTACCAGAAAAACGCTACCGGCTGCTCGAGTTTCATAAC
>OMLI01090136.1:0-11007 GCA_900302605.1 Rondeletia loricata | reverse complement strand
TTAACTATAAACCACTGCAGGAAACACTTGTGGTTTGTATTTCCCTCCTACACGCAGTCTTTACACGGCACAGCCAGCAGAATTAACTCGTCACCTCGTTGAAAACTTTTATTGGCTCACAGTTGGACAACAGAGCGTCCTACGTCAGAGCGTCCTACGTCAGAGCGTCCTAACGTTGTGCTTGCCGGTCATTCCAGAACTTTACTAGTAACGTTACGTCTTGAGCAGGGAAATTGCAAGAACTGATTTGACGACATTTCGACACCGGCTCCATTCACACATAACCCCAATGCCGTGACATTAATGGAACAGGCTGCATGTGTGAAAGGGGCTCCGCTATAGAGACAGATAGCAACAGGAGAGAAGTGAAACAGAGAGAGGAGAGAAGAGAGAGACAAGACACAGAGACAACAAAAAGAGTAGAGTAGAAGAGAGACAAGTGGGGATGATGAGAGGAGATGAGAGACAACAGTCACAGCTCAGAACCAAATGAGGTCTACGGCATGCTTCCAGCTCCCAGCCCTGAAGTTCTAGTTTTATTTCTATGTTAATTTTTTGTGCAAACTGAAACTCCCCTTGGGGCTAAGCCCCTGATGTCTTTGAATCCTAGAAACGCCCCTGCTTGGGGCCTTTTTATGACACTGTGTTATGCTTTGTGATACTTTGGGACACTTTGGTGTGCATTTTATGATACTTTGGTGCTGGGGTAATTTGGGGTACTTAGCAATACTTTTTAATATGCTTTGTGGTACAGTGTGGTACTTTATGATTCTTTGTGGTACTTTGGAGTACTTTTGGGGTAAATTGTTGTTTTGGGCCTTTACAAAGCACCATACATAATTTAAGATGGAGCAAGGAGATAATTTCAAAATGTACTCATCTTCACAAGATTTTATAATTCTACAAATTAAACTTTAAATGGGGGTGGGGGGTTAAAACTTAGGTGAATACTTTTTATAGCCACTGTATACATGTATATAGGTGAAAACTATATCCAAGGTAAGTAACTGCTGTGAATACGATTTTATTACGTTATTGGAGTTTTATTACGTTATGGGCTTTATTACATTTGGTGTTATTACATTACGGGCAGTTATTACGTTTTGGGACACTCCACTTGCCATCTCAAGATGGACCATGACCAATTACGGTTAATAAAACAAGGGTAGGCGCTTTAGTCACAACTAGTGTTGACTGCAGAAACATTTCAGCCTTTATAACACTGTTGAGCTGTAGATGCCCCTTGACTCTGCTCTGCCCATACTGAACAGACAGCCACGAAGACAGGACGAGTCAGCAGAGCCGGCCGGCTCTTTAAAACTTCGACTGGTTACTTCAAATTTACAACTAACGTCACTTTAAGCCTCAGAATGTGAAAACATCTTCAGTCACATGAAAGTGAAGGAATTTACCGTACTCTTAATTGGAAAAGGTGTCAGTTTACAATAGCATATATATATATAAAGAAAGGGAAACATATTGGTTCCACTTTAATATGCTAGATATTTAGCTAATGTTAGCTAACAACTTGCTAGCATTAACCTTTGCCGGGCTACCAGTTAACGTTAGTATTATATTTAAGACCGCGCGTGTCGGACTGAATTAGAGTTTAGCTGGTCGTCATTTTGTGGCTTTTCAAAACGTGGTGCTTACCTTGCGAAGAGCGTCTTCGTGTCCCCCGGTGCAGACGTTTGGTGGATGGTCAGCGGTTTCTCTGCGACTCCCCGTCCCCTACCTCCTACCCTACAGCCTACCTTAAGACTGGAGGCAGCCAGCATGCACTTCCTGGTGATTCCTGGTCATTTGCATATTGTTTAAGCGATTCATAAAAGCAAACCGCGGCGCAAAAACATACCACCTGCTCTAGTCAGACGGTGTATTGTAGAAATGTATGTTACCTAATGAAAATAAGATGATAAAAGAGAATACAAAACCTGCATCTTATTTGGGAGCAATATAATGAGCCACTAGTTACCCTACATAGATGGGATTGTCAAAAACCTTCAATCTCATCCAACACACACATTTTATAAGATTAAAAGTAGCATGGAAGTCAACACAGTCAGTCTCAATTTATTGTGTTGTGATTTTCTTCATAATCTTCTACAGTAATAATGATTAAAAGAATACTTCATGTAAATAGTAATGTAAACTATTATTATTTACTTGGACAGCAAGTAACATTATAATGTGCATCTCTGATAATTTAGTCAAACTTCTATATCCATTTGAATATCTTCTATTAGGGTCAAATTAAAGAGTGCAAAAATATAGTATTAATTATCAACATTTACCAAGTGTGGATGACACTTTCACATAATCATTCAAATTTCCTGGGTGAGCTATCTGCATTGTGGAGGTTGCAATAAAAAGCTACATTCACTTTATACCACTGGTTGATATGTCATTACTCATGACATGAGCTCCTATTCTCATCCTTCCCATGGATTTATAATTATGATAGAATAGATTGTCACAGTCAAAATGGATCAACCCTTTTACAAAACACAGGAAATATGCAAAACAAACCATCAACAATATTCTATGTATACTCAACGTACTATGCCAGTGAATAAACTTATTGTAGCAAGTGAAATAGTCAACAAAAAGAAAAATATTGTGCATTATGATGGTTAAATAATCAGCTGACAACTGAATATGAGCAAGTTTCAGTATAATATCCTTGCTACCATCACCATCCTTGAACCGACTCAGTTTTAGGCAAGCCATTAATCTTATTGTGTTAATATAGGTTGGGACATAAGAGGCTGATTTGGTACATATTCTGACAGCTGTAACTACAGTAAACAAAGAGGTCTATAGTATATGAAACAGTAGGCTAGATAGTGAGACACAGAGGGTATCAAAACAACTCAAACACATGCCACCTTACTTTTGATCAATCCAAATGGATAGGCATTGTATATGTATCATACTACAACACTGTAATAATGCATATTTTATCAGTAACAAAAATCAGTAAGTGCATGACGACTGTTCAGAGGTGTATATGTTGATGCTAGATGGGGGATAAAAGACGGTCTTCTCAGCTCTTCCCCATCATCTTCAAGAGGAGCTACAGAGGAAGGAAGGAATAAAAAAATACCACTGGTTTCTCTGTTTAAGTGTCTATCACCTGAAAGATTTCACAGAAAACAACCCATAAGTGTATACTAAAGTTTGTGAGTAATGTACGCTCATTGGTACAGATGAGCATCGCAGATGTTAAACGGGAATAGCACTAAATTTCAGTTTTGTTTCTCCTTTGTCTTAGGACAGTTCACTCTGTACACTAATGTACGACTCCACAGAAAATTGATTGGTAATGATCGAAAAGGTGACTTTTGGGACTAATAGCACTACTATAACCTAAAGCTCAGTCTGAAGCCTTTAAGTATCCCATTCGTTAACATTGCAGCTCCAGGCTGTACATTGATATGGAATATGGAATAATTTTAGAGTCTTATTCTCTGATTGGAGCTTTGGGACAGAGGTTTATTAGAACTGAATGAAGTGTCCTTGCCTTGAGAATGACAAAAAATTTGGTATTCCTTGTTAAATGATAATTAAGGCCACAGTGAATGTTAAGCCCATTTTCCAGCGTGCCCTCTCTCCCCTCTAAAAAATCCTGTGAATTTTTACATGCTATTATCACAGAAACAGTTATCTTGTGACTTATTTGCCTACTTCTATTCGCCATTCACTTTCATTCAACTCCAAACTATATCAAAACCACATTTCTGAGATGGCAAACTTAAGTGTAGTAACATAATCCATGTACATCATTTTTGCTAGGCCTCTCCCCCCACGTCTCTCCTAGATCGCTCAGGTCCTCCAGTCACTCTCTCCTGGTGGTCCCACGATCTAGGCTGAAGACTAAGGGCGACCGTGCCTTTGCAGTTGCTGCCCCAAAGCTGTGGAATGGCCTCCCCCTCAACATAAGGTGCGCTCCATCCCTGTCCGCCTTTAAATCCAGGTTAAAAACCTACCCAGGCCTTTTAGCTTTTAAACTGAGCTTTTTTTTTTTTGCCTGGATAGTCTGGATCTCACACCTACCCTGTTTTATGTTGTTTTTACCATATTTGTTGTTATATTTGTCGTATTTTTATTGCTTTCTCCTTACTTTTGAATTCATCATGTTTTTACTGTGTTTTATTATAGTGCTATTTATATGTACAGCACTTTGGTGCAACAACAGTTGTTTTAAATGTGCTTTAGAAATAAAACGTACTTACTTTCTTACTTACTAAAAAAATAAGTGCATAATAGTTGTGCATAAAAAGTAGTTCCTATCCAAATACATTAAAATGTTTTTTAATTAATATGCCCTCATTGGATGAATGGGGCAAGAGTAGGCGTGTCTGTAATGTTATGCAAAAATGTAAACAATGGAACAAGGAAGTATGCATAACACCGTAGCAGCATAGCTCTATCATCCGAACAATGTTGAATTCTGAAAATTAAAAATATTTTAAAATACCCCTGCTAATGTGACTAGCTCAGCCAGTTTCACCCAAAACTCTCACCCTGATCTTTGCTGACACTTTTTTGTTTATATCAGAGGTTCCGTCTTAGACAGCACTTAGCACAAATCACTAATGTCGTCTGTGGTTACAGCCCACCTCATTTCAAGCCTATCAAACTATCAAGGGAGATAGTTTTTTCGCCTGAAAGTAGTTCCTATGAAATGGATTAGAACAAGGTGCTAAGTAAGTACGTTTTATTCTTTGACATGTAGATGCACAGATCAGTTGGACCTAATGATAATAAAAAAGCTTGTCTAGTATCGGCTATGAGACCCGTTTCAAGAATTTTGTAAAAGATATGACATTTATGAAATACCCCTAGCTACAGGTTACCACAAAAAATAAATAGATAAACAAACACAGGAATTCCATAAAAGAGAGAGGGCACTTTGGAAAATGGGCTTAACATTCACCATGGATGGAATTATCCTTTAAACTGATTGGGTGTAGTGTGTATGTGTACCTGTGTTAGGTGGTACTCCCCATCCATCAGTTGCTCAATGATATTGAAGTGGTCTGTGTTGGGCACATCCTCCATTGTCACAGTCAGTCCTGATGCCTCCAAGCTCTTAAACGGCCAGAAGAGCGGTAGCAAAGGAAAGAGGTACATTTATTAATAGAAAAAGTGATATATGCACAACCACTTTAAAAAAATAGTTTATCTGTCTCAATATTGTATATAAATCACAATACACATTAAAAGTCAATGTGTCACTTTGTGAAATGTTAACAAACATTTGAGATGCTCATCAAAGCTGAAGACATCTTCTTTGTAACATTGTAACAATCTATTTAACTCTTCAGTGTGATCCCAACAGCAGAATTATGTTTTCTTTGTTACCTCTGTCAATGACAAACAAGAAATCTTGGGAAAGGAGATTAAGGATTTGATGGTAAGCAAAACTGAATGCCACATATTTCTTCAGTGATGACAGAATGTCTCCAAAATGTTTAGAAATATGTAACAGACGTATTGACTATCACTTCATAGATACTGTATGTGTATTCTAATATCCTAAAAAAAACTATTGATTGATTTCATCTATAACGGTCTTCATACTCCAGACCAGAAGAGTTTTGGGGTTCTGTCAGGATCACTGACTTTGTAGTATTCTTCCGACTGCTTGCGAAACTCCGGCGAGTCGTTCTGCGCGACGGCAACAACAATGTGGCAGCTGGAGGAGGAGAGTTTTAGCTGAGGGACCAGCTTGCTGGGGCTGTTCCTCACTGCCACCTCCCTGTCAACAGGAGACAGTCACTGACTGGCACTGACAGACTAGCAGAGGACAATTACATAGACACACGAGGACTTACACATGCACTGTTTCTCATTCACCAAGAGAATCATTACACTGCATGCACACACACAAACACTCATATACACAAAGCTCTCTATAGAAAAATGAGCAAAGATTCCTAAAGTTGCCATCCTCCCCAGTCACAGTCACTGACAGTTACTGAGTGAGAGGCCTTCCACATACTCTGTCATCTTCAAAGGCTCGTTGACGTAAGTAGACAGGATGGGCAGGAGGTCATATATACCACTGACCAGGAAAGCACCTGGGAGACGACGGAGGGGTGGATTTCACAAAAGATCATGTGAGGAGATGAGAGAACCCCAAGAGATCAGGGAAGAGGTAGGACAATGGAGAGAAAAGGGGGGAAAAATCAGCTATGCACCATTTGTGTTTCAAAACCGTTTCATTTATGTGCAACTCTGCTTCCTCTTCAGTATATTGTCAGTGAATCATAATGAGACCAAGCACTGCCGTATCTATCGCTTGTCTCATCTCACCTGGTAGACCTCACCTTTGATCTGAGGGGTGACGTTGTATTGCGACCAGTCAGTGGAGAGGACCATTGCAGCCAGGTGAGCCCCAGCAGAGTGGCCACACAGGTACAGACCACTGGGGAGTGTAAGAGATCATAAAAAACAAGTACAGATTGTGTATAGTCTCTCAGTGCATATGTGGCGATGACGTATAGTTCTTTCTGAACAGGAGGAGAGGATTGTGAGAGTTGGGTGAAAATTCACAGCTAAGGTGTGAACATTCATAATTAAAGTTACATTTTCACAATAATGCAACTTTAATTCCTTTAATCGATTAGATACTGCTCAATAAAAAAGCATGATTTGTAGAAAATGATTTTCTCAAGTGCTATAAACTGATTAACTTTGACAGTGCACAGGTATAGTACAGTGAAGTGTCTAACACCTAACCTCCTCCTCTCTCACTAATAGCTATTGATAGAAAAGAGCAGATACTCGGAACTATCCAAGAAGCACAAGTATAGTTTAGCTTTACCTAACTGACTGACCTGATTTTTCATGCCCATGACACCAAGTCGATAGCGCCGTGAGAAAAAAAAACGTTTTCACTTAGTAGCATAGCAGCACCAAAGGAATGCAAACAAGAAAATGGACAAGAGGGTGTGACAAGTCTGAAGTGTCAAAGCCAGGCTTCAAACCCCTAATCTCCACAATGCAACATGCCTCATATTGGCAAGCGTCCTTGAGAGATGCCTTCTCATCTTGTGCTCAGAAAACTCAGTCTGCATGGAGAGAATGACCTGCAGCATGTATTTTGCTTTAAACACTGAATACATTGTATACTTATTTATGATGGTCATCTGTGGTACTTACACTTATCGTGACAAAAGGAGTTGCATTATAATGTGGTGAAGAATTAAGATAAACTTCCCTTAAGGGGGTGTTAGTGAGAGGGAAGAACAAACCAAAAGCACGGGTACCTGATGTGAGAATACTGCTGAATGACAGACACAACACTCCTGCGTACTTGGGACACCATCAAGTCCATGTTCCCTGAAAAGGGAGTGACAGGGCCACAGGGAAAGGGTTGAAATTCCCGGCACATTGCTAAAATTCTTGCAATCTTCTGAAGGTGATCCCTATTTATTGGTAATAGGGACCAGAAACAACATTCATAAGTCAGAATTCAAAAAGACTCTACCTTTGGGGGCAATGTCATAGCCGACGGCAACCACCACTACGCCTTTATGGACCAACGGGACAGCCATAAATCCAGACTCCTCCTTACTGTATGTGTACACAGCATCAGCATGAAAAACTTTAACAAGAAATGTTATCAAAATCTGCACATCTTGTCAAAATATATATACTTCACATTGTAGAAGCAGTAAAGAACAGAACATTGTACCTGAAAAACTGCCAGTAGCCTCCGTGGAGGTAAATAACCAGGGGGACGTCTAAAACAGAGGGAATTATTAGTTTCTACATACAACCATGGGGGATGGCATGAACCTGTATTAAGGGATTTTAGTAGCAAAACACCTGAAAACTTGCATGTTGGAATTTACACTCTCAGAAAACATTCACACGCCTGTGTCCTAAATTTGAATTCACAGAAATGTACAAATGTGCAAGTCAATATTGGAATGAATGGAACAGAAGCTGCAAATATGATATTTGCTCCAATATCCAATATTGCTCTTCAATATATTTTTCGAGTCCGTCATTACAACTTCTCGAATCTGCTGTTGCAACCTGTCAGATCAGATGACGTCTTGCGCGTCACAAATGACGAATCTGCGCGCTCTCACTTTTGATACAAGTTGGCAGCTTCTAGTTCTATTCTATTCATTCAAACATTGACTTGCGCATTCGTAACTCTTTTCTGTGAATTCCAGTTTAGGACACAGGCGGGTGGATATTTTCTGAGAGTGTAATGCAACATGCAAGTTCTCAGTTGTTCTGCTACTATAATGCCTTCATAAAAACCTTGACACACAGGTCCGTACCCAGAGAGGTGGTGCTGGGTATGTAGACGTCCAGTTTCTCTCCCTCCCCCTCCCCATATGGCACGTTGAGTAAAGTTTGAGCCAGGCCACAGGCACGCTTTGTACCTGGACACACACACACACACACACAGAGAGAGAGAGCAACACTAGAGACACCGATATGCATGATTCACCCACAACAACCAAACTAACCGGTCGGGGGCTCGCGCTCCACCCATTGTCACAGGTGGTATGCTGATCCCAACAGCGCTGCCCCCTGTCACTTCAACTGGATTACTCCAACACAGACCAACCTTCTCTCAGAGCCGCGACATGTGCCTTCATCACGTCGTCTGCCGACATCCTGTGAGACCACCGGCTGGGTGAATACTGCCTCTCAAGCTCCTGTGAGACGGAGAGACTTTCTGTCAGCTGGGCGATTCACCATGGTGGAAGCAGAGCTGTCGGACTCGGACCAGTGACAGTCCGTCAGTGCTGGGTGCTGTGGTAAACAGCGCCCTCTCCTGCCAACCTAACGTTCACCTCTGGGCAGGAAGCAACTGTACAAACCATAATCATTTAAAAGCCTAGAATTTATCATAATACTTTCATGAATCAAACAGGCTGTCATTAGGGCCACCTCAACCTGAACATTACTAAACAGCTGCTAGATGGAGAGAGAAAGAAAGAAAGGATTCTGGGAGATGTAGTGAAAAACATCCACCTCCTGTGACCAGTTTGACCGGTCTATGGTTTGGACACCAGACGAAATGTAGTTCTCCTCTGTTAAGATAAGACCTCGCTCTCTCAGTTTCGCTTCCACTTTGATGTAAAAAGTAATAATAATAAGCATTCTTCCAATGTAGACATAAGAATATATTGCCTAGAGGCAAAATGTGGAGGGAAAGACAGCTCAAAGTCAAATGTCAGACTCTTACATCTTTCTTCATATCGTTCCAATGCGCCATTTTATCCCTTGAAGTGACTTCACTGAAACTCCGGTGACTGACAGATGAGTTCAGGCAGCTTGTGCACAGCAGCTGGGACTCTGGACTCTGGAACCTGTTTTCTTGAGCAACCAATCAGATCAGTCCATGTCTGTCGCTCATGGGGGGCCCTTTCCTATCTTTTTTTGTATTTACCCATGTATTTACCCCTTCTCCTTTCCCTTGAGCAACTACTTCTACATGGGACTATCACCTAAACACATACTCATGCCTGTTGCCAGATATTTATTTATTTATTTATTATACTGTAATAAACCTGCCCAAAAGGGGCTCTGTCGAAGACCAAGCAAACACACAATGCAACTCAGGGGTGTAGAAAAGTAGATACGTCTTTATTTTATTTAGAAAGCCTCAAATTCATAGGAGGGAATAACAGGTGAATCACAAGAGTCCCCAACTACACCTAACATGGGTTTCTATCGACTGCCTTTAGGTAAACCACTGCAAACTCAGGTGAATCACCACAGCACTCCTAGGATTCCGCACAGCACACAATGCCCTCCCTGCTAGTCAATAAAGTACGATAAGGTCATTATAACTACTACTTTTCACTGTGGCGCCTCGACCTTCTCGTTGTTTTGATTGGTCCCAACTGGGGCCATGTTCTCTGTTATCTAGAAGCTGATTGGTGCAGAGTGGCACGTTGCTCTACGACCATTGGTTGAATTCACTTCCGCTATAAACACCGCCGGTGGAAGCCAGCGCGCGCGATGTTTAACTCCGGTGCATAACTCTTGTTATATTAAGTTTGTGTCTCTGTACTGCTGGGAGAGCTTTTTTATCTAGTTTTATTTTATTAATAGACCTGAGTTTCTTTAAATAAAATATGGACTGTTTGGATGTCCTAAGGATTCTTCCAAATTCCCCGCGGAAAACAAGAGGACAAATTCAGGTTCGTAGCTGTTTACAGTCTTAATCATATCGTGGCATTAACTGACGTTAGCTAAATTAATCCCAAAACAAGACATGAACGTATGTGTATAAAGAAAGACTCTTTGTTTTGTTTAGTAATTGGCTATCATTGTCCTACTAACTTCCTCAGCCTGACTGATCACTCCGTTGTTTGCAGGTCATCTTTGGACCGATGTTTTCAGGGAAAAGGTGAGTTAACGTTATCTCCACAAAAACACCAATTATATTTGCAAATGTAGTGCGTATTGTGCTATTCATAGTCACTGCTGTAAGTAAAACAAGTTATTGATGCCACAAATACCGCGCTCAGATCTGAATATCCCGCCAAATATGACTGTGACGTTCGCGAACGATCCGATTCTTTTGAACGACTCTTTGGTACGAACGAAGGGAACCGATTCACACTTGGTGGGAGCCGTTCTTTTTATCGTTCGTTGTGCCCATTTCACTGCCTGCCCTAAATCCACTCCCCTTTACGTGAACACACGTGGATCTTGTTGTTATGAATCTAAATACCGCATGCACTTTATTGTTCATGTCAAAAGTTGTTATGAATCTAGTAAATTCGAAGGGGAATGGATTTTGGGCACCGGTACAATAACATGTCACGTGGGTTTAGGCAGAGCAGCAGAGACAGGCTGCAGGAAAGGGCAGACCCACAGAGGAGGGCCAGTGGAGAGCCAGCCAGTCCATAATTGTTTTATCAATCAATCTGATTTGCACTAAAATCTGTTTTGCACAATAATTCATTATACTTGTTTTTTATTGTGCCAATAAAAAAGTTTTCTAAAAGTGTTGCATTA
>OMLI01090132.1:0-15583 GCA_900302605.1 Rondeletia loricata | reverse complement strand
GATCTGCCAACATAAACAGTGTCTTGTTGTGTCAATAGCTGCAGATGGCTGTCTTTGCTCTCAGCGACTCTCTATGGCAAACACACACACACTAGCAATACACATTTTTATAAGCAGTATTTACAATAGGCCTACATTTTATACGAGTGTTGATTTTTGTAAGCGTGTATTGAGTTCAACCTCGTTGTCCACGCCTCCTACTCATGCTGTCCGTCAGGTGTACCGCACCTATTCTGACGCCGAGTACAACAGACGCAACGACGACATTGACCCGGTGTCCGCCTCGGCCGAGTACGAGCTGGAGAAGAGAGTGGACAAGATGGACGTTCTCCCAGTGGAGATCGAAAAGGGTTGGTGTCCCCTTCTGTTTTGCTGCTCTTTCCCTCTGTGTCTCTCTCCCTCTGCTTCTTGTCTTGTCTTACCGCGTTCCACGCTTGAGCCCAGAAGGAGAGGAGAAGATGACCCCGTTGCAGTCGGTCATAACTAGAGGTATAGTTCTTACACCCCACGTGTTTTTTCCCCCACTGTAACCATCCGCCCAGATTTCGTTGCAGCTGTTCAAGATGGAGCCGTAAAACCAAAAAAAGCACAACACTCAGTGGGGCTGAACGTCAAAAAATAGTCCCTGACTTTGACATGGAAGGCTTGTTACCCACTCGCCATGAAAAACGCTGACCAGATCTGTTCCTCTCCTTCCTCTGGACTAGCTCTCCATCATCTCTGTGTTTCCCGGCTAACGGTGTCAGTAATATGAAGGTAAATTCCTAACGTCTTTAATGTTCTCCTCCTTTCCTTCCTCCTTCCAGGAGATGATGGTCTGGGCATCAGTATAATAGGGATGGGTGTGGGGGCTGACCAGGGCCTGGAGAAGCTGGGCATCTTCGTCAAGACCATCACCGAAGGAGGAGCTACACAGAAGGATGGAAGGTACGTTACGACATCAATCACTCGGCTACTGGGGTTTCAACGTGGCTCCAAAAAAATGAGACTCTTTTTGTGTGTGTGTGTGTGTGTGTGTGTGTGCGTTTGCGTGAGTGCGTTAGGATTCAGGTGAATGACCAGATAGTGGAGGTGGATGGGGTGAGTTTGGTTGGAGTCTCCCAGCTGTTTGCAGCCACAGTCCTCAAGAATACGTCAGGCCTGGTCAAGTGAGTTATAATGTTTCAATGTGAGTGTATTTCTATGCATTGCTACTCCTTTGGTGGTGATCGGTGATGGTCGGGGGGGTGTTAGGTCTTTCCCTTCAATGATTTGGAGACTGGGTATCAAAATACGTCTTTGGCCTGGATGTTGATTGATAATAAAAAAAAAATTAAATGCCAAACTGAGCAGTAACAGAGCCAGAGTTATAAAAGTGAATACAGATAGATCCGTGGTAGCGAGTTGAAAAGAAACTTAGATTTTGCTTCACCCGATGCGGTTTTTTAAAGTCTCTGTGTCCACGTTTGTTATTAGATGTTGTCGTTGCCCACAGCTGATTGGTTGTTCTCTTCTGCTGCAGGTTTCTGATTGGCCGAGAGAAGCAGGGGGTGGAGAGCGAGGTGGCACGGCTGATCAATGAAAGCCTGGAAATGGACAAACCAACCAGAAAGGTGCGTTTCCGAAGAGAGGAGGGGAGTTTGACTTCTGTTAAGGATTCCGTATGGGTTGATTACTCTGTTGTGTTACTCTGTTGTGTGTGTGTGTGTGTGTGTGTGTGTGTGTGCGTGCGTGCGCGACAGAGGGCGAGGGTAGGAGATGGAGGTGAGGGTGACGATGGTAGCATGTCAGAGAACGGCTCGGCGGAAGAGGAGGAAGACGAGGAGGAAGACGAGGAGGACGTGTCTGCACTGTCCGGTCTCGGCAACGATCAGCTCTGCCTCAAATACCAGCAGGTACTTTACATTCAACAAGAATCCATCAAGATCCATAAACCAACTGTTTATAATAGAAGTGTCTAACAACTTGGTGTTTATATACCCAAACTCTGTATTTTGGTGTTTTCCACTCTTTCTCTCTTTATAGCTCCAGTCAAAACTACAAAGCAGAACAGCCCAACTTCACCAAGCTAGGGAAAAGGTAGGTCATGCTGCTGAGATTGAGATCTCACACACACACACACACACACACACCAGTACTGTACTCACTTCTTAATACACTACCTTTGCTTCCACGTTTAGAACAGTCTGACCCATTTAACGGTGTATGAAACGGCTCGGTGTGGCGTTATTAGGACACGGGCCTTGTTCCAACACTTCCTCACGTCAGCCCTCCTTTCTGCCCTCTCCTCGAAGTAATCACTGCTGTGACATAACTGGGTTGGCGAAAGCGTTTCTGCGCAACGTCTGGCTTTCCTCTATCCAACTGTGTTAGATCAGTGAATACTTCATTTTGTTCTATCAAGAATATTGACGAAGCAGGATTGGACAAGCATAGGGCGAGGCCAAATATCTCTTCTCTTTCCCCAACTCCAGGAAAGGTGTTTGACATGTATGACGGACATGCGTACGTACTCTGATTTCCTTTGTCCCCGCAGTTAAAGGAGTGGCAGGAGCAGCAGGCCTGTTGGGAGAGCCAGAGGGCTGAATTGGAGCAAAGAGCTGAGGATGGAGAGGAGAAAGCTGAGAAACTAGAGAAGTACTGCACTATAAGCTCTGTGCACCATGTCGGTTCCTGGTTTTATTTTTTCTATAGCGTAGATCATAGAAGATCTTGCACAGAGACTGGGTGGGGACATGCAATAAGGATAGTCATGTTGATAATGATTATGACGACGATGATGATGATGGTTAAGAGGACGTCGATGATTCTCCCTCTTATCTATCAGGTATTGGCAAGAGGCCCAGACCCTGTGTAGGGTTGTGAGCCAGCGATTGGCTGATGCCCAGAGCCAATCAGAGAGCCTGGAGATTAAATACAGCAAGGCCAAGAGACTGGTCAGGGAATACCAGAACAGGTCATTCTCAACTCTAGATAACTGTCTTGACAATGTGGAATATTAGAGGTGTGTGTGTGTGTGTGTGTGCGTGTGTGTGTGTGTGTGTGTGTGTTTGGGATTAAGCTTTTCAAATAACGTGCGCTGCTTTATCCATGCAGAGAGGAGGAGAGGGAGGGGAGAGAAGCAGATCTGAGGAGAGAAATGGAGGAGAGGGATAAGAACCACAGAGAGACTGTGGAAAGACTGCAGATGCAGGTGAGAGGAGACTTCGCTCATTCCCACATGGATTTACTTCACTGAACCTGCCAATTCTCTGTGGTCACTGTTCCATGCTGTTCGTCACAGCTAGCACAGCTAGAGAGAAAAGAGCCAGTGCCTGAAAGAAAGAATCACTCTCTGGACACTTCCGTCACAGGTAGGCAGCTTCGTTACACTTCCACAGATGGACAGTGTAACCGTTTTGATATCAGTGTGAGAGTCCTGCCTTACTGTGTGTGTGTGCTATGACTGACTCAATGTTTAAGTGGACATTTTAAAACCAATATTTCCAATTTTTTTTCTTATGGATTCAGAGCCAGAGGAATTCAAAGCCTTTCGTATTGTTTCAAGAACGTGTATGCCAATGAGAAAATTACGTTGACCGAGAAAATGTTGTATGCGTTTGTCTCTGTGTGTGCCGGTCCAGACTGGTGTATTCCAGTTCCTGATACAGGCCGTCTAGACTCCAGCGCCCACAGAGCCCGAGCTCAGCTGGCCCAGAAAGCCAAGCGCCACCCGCCCTCGCGGGACAAGCTCCGAGAGAGCTTCAGAAGACAGGTCAGACACAGACTTGGAAAACACATTGGTGCTCAGTTGTGCAGTTGCAGTTTTGGAATATGCAAACTGTGTCTCCCACACACGCACACATTCCCTCTCATCCCGTAGGAAGATGAAGTCCAGAAACTGCAGGACAACCCGTCACTGCCTGCTCCCACAGTGGTTGGGGCGGTGCAGAGGGGCAGCAGGAGTGACCAGTCCAGTACCTCCTCTTTCTCAGCCCTCAGTCTCCAGCCCAGCACCACCTCCATCTTCACCCCTCTGATCTACATCACTGACGTGGCCCCTCCCTCACCCGCCAAGTCCTCGGCATCCAGAAAATCCAAAAGGAAATTCCCCGACTTCAGGTGCAGGGTCTATCTTTTTATTAAATTTTTGGTGTCTTGGATTTGGGATCAGAATATCTCACAGTAGCTGATGGATTCTACACATTATCAGCCACAAAGAACCTCTGGATCTTTGTTGGCTTCCTGCCACAGTAGGTAGATTCATCAGCCACAGATCGGTCATCATTTGGCCGGTGGCACGTTCCACCCCGACGCTCCTCGTGCCTATAATCTCTGTTCTTCTCCTAGTGGCCTTCGGAAGTCTCTCGGCAGAAGGAGCAGAAGTGAGAAGAAAAGTCGAAGTTCCACGGATAGCAGGTGTGATAATGTCACACGTACATACAAATGAACTCTTAACGACGAATCACAACCGAGGGCCCAAACTGTATCGTACACTGCCACTCCTGACTGGATTCATGCATATTGCTTTTCCACCAGGGGCTCATGCGGCGACCTGGTGGGTGAGCCCACTGGAGTTTCGCCGTTCGGTTCGGTCACCTCCATGCCCTCCTGCCTGCCGTTTCCCTGGTTCGGAGAGCGAGGGAGGGAGAAAGAAGGGGAGGAGGAGGAGGAGGAGGAGGCGGAGAGAGGCAGGGAGAGGCTTCGGTCCATGTCCAGCGGCAGCTTGCCATACCTGACCACCACAGGTAGAAGAGATCAGGTGAGGGAAGACACACACACACACACGTACAGCATTCATCACGTACTTGGCGTGACAAGTGATTACTGCATGCCATCTCCCTTCTCCATCCCATCTTCCTGGTCTAGATCCTGGTCTAGATATCTAATACCAGCAGGGATGCCTTTAAAAAATGAACACGCATGCGCACACATTCCAGTGCATAGGCATGTACACACAGGTGTGGTGTATGTAGGCAGCCTGGGTTTGTGTGTGTTGGTTCCAGAGTATTGGATCTCCTGTGGGAAGCTCCAGCATGGCGGGTCTTGTCTCTGATCACTCCCTCTCCGGACACTCGCACACTTTCACCTTTTCCTCCACTGAGGTGAGTCTATCCCTCCCTTCCTCTCGTTTGTCCTTCCTTCCCCTTGGAGCGCTCTTTGCCAGCTCATATTTCTTTTCTTTTCTCAAAGCCTAGTCTCTTCATTTCAATTTTTTTATTTCTCTCGTTCTCCTCCTTCTCTCCTCCCTCTACTACTCTCTCGCGCACAAAATCGTGTCGCGTCAGACCTTGGACGACGACCTGGTTCTCGCTCATAACAACAACCAATGGCAAAGTCGACCGATCTCGGAGTGGACCAATCAGCAGGTGTGCCTGTGGTTGACTGGCATAAACATGGACCGATACGCGGCCGTGTTCACTGCCAGAGGTGTGGATGGGACGCAGCTTCTCAACATGGACGGCGAGAAACTCAAGGTGAGCTGTGAGGATTGTGGCGTTGTCCCCGAAACACTCAAATGCGTCATGGCCTTTCCTCTGCCCTCTTTCAGTTTGAGTAGTTCTCCCCCCAGGGGTCGCAGGACGATTTGAAGGGAAACAAGATCAGTTACAGAAAAAAGATATGGTCGATTTCTTTTTCACATTTGATCAATTATCTTGTAAAGTTGTTTTCTAATATTGTCATGTTTTTACAAGTGGTTTTGTGACAACTTCTAATAATGAATCAAGTGTAATAGCCTGAAAATGGAAACTTATCGATTTCGTGGAGAGGTTGTGAACTCTGAATGGTTTCCATGTATGCTCGGGTCTACTTGCCCCCCTCCCTCCGTCCCTTTCTCTCCTCCCTCTCTTCCTTTCCCCCTCCCCTCCTCCCTCCTCCCAGGCTCTGGGGGTGTGCAGTCAAAGTGACCGTTTGGCTCTGAAGAAGAGGCTGAAGGAGATGAAGAAAAGAGAGGAGAAAGAGCAGAGGGAGAGACAGAAGAGACTGAGAGAGGAAAAGGATAAACAGAAGAACGCACTTGTGGAGAGGGAGGGTGAGGGAAAGGAGAAAGAGAGGAGGAGGATGGGAGAAAAGACTGGAAAGGAGGCCGAGCGCAGTGACAGAACAGTAAGAACTGAGTCACTCCTATAAGAAAACGATCGAGGCGATGTCAGAAGCAGAACCTAACATTTTCGATTTTATGTTACCACCAGCATGAGGCTGTGTCTGCAGACACACACACACACACACACACACACACATATACACACCTTGTCATTTAGAGAGAGGAACAGTGGTTGGTTTAATTGAGTTTGACTCTCCAGCACCAAAGTTCACCCTCCCAGTATATCTCCCAGTATATCTCCCAGTATATCTCCCACACAGGTTCAGTTGTAAAGTGTATGACAACTTACAACTGTTTTATATTGTTTTTTTTACATTAAGCTTAAATTATCATCAGACTTTACCAAATGAATGTTGAATATTGAATGATGTGCTGATCAAAGCGCTGAATTGTCTTGGCTGTAAATGCTTTTTTATGTGTTAATAAATAATGTTTTTAACTTTACTGCTGTTGCCTTAAAGTCTTTCAGTGTGGCCCAGAAACTTCACAAATGGGAGACATTGGTATGACAACAAACCGTAAAATTTATTCAAGAAATTCTGGGACATTTTCACTTTTTTACACATTTCTGTAGCCATCACAGGACAAGCTCTTGCTATTTGACAGCCAGTGAATAAAAGGTGAATTTTGCAGAGGTTTTGTAGTATATTTACAAAGTGACAGTTGTGAATGAGTTGCATTTCCTCCATAACCTACAATCTGAGGCACCTTGATTACCTAAGACACAAACTTGATTGGAGATAGTATGAACAGTTAAGGCAGATGTACTGTAGATGTGTTAAATTGAAAAAATTCAAATAAAACCTGTAATTGTTTAAAATGTATGCAATGAAGTATGGCGTGACTCTTTGGCCTGTGGAGCGTGTAACAGGAAGTACTCCTCATAAAGAATAAATACAAACATTTCTGCAAAACATTCAGAAAATATACAAAAACCTAGAAACCCCCCCCCAGTCAGTACTGAATGTAGTACATGTACAAAACAAGTTCCAAAGCTCTGACACAGTAGTTGTGCAGGACCGTCTCCCACACTGCAGCTCTCCTTCCAGTGATCGATAGAGACTTCATCCAAGATCAAATCAGCCCGAAGCGGAATATTTGATCAAGTATAAAGTCCTACAAAGGGGTTTTTTTTGTTTGGGGGATTTTGATGTTTCAGCGAATGGTCAGGGAAAGATCTGTCAGTAAGCGACAGGAACGTCTGTGGATTCAGGATTCCATGGCCGAATAATGTTCATTGTCATGCCAGCTCGTCATCCAGGGCTTCTTATCCAGGTTTTCCCGGTTGTCATTCCCAGGTTTTAAGGCCCTCTCCTCTCTCTTGATCCGTACAGCACTGTAACTGGGAACGTTGTCTTCGTATTTGGCACGCTTGAAAAAGCCACACTGCAGAGAAGAAAGAGGAAACAAAATCAATGTTTTGTGTCAGGAAAAAATGAGAAAAGACTGTTAAAGAGACATTCGGAGACTGACGAAGGTGGTTTGATAAGACATTCAGCGTCTCATCAATCTTTCTCTCTTTATTTCTTTGGCTCCGTAACAATTTTTTACAGGCAACAGCCAAGATGCAGTGAAGCGACTGTAAGAGGTGTAGACAAGCCATCTGCGTTCCTCCATACAAAAAGCCATACTGATATAATAACCCAGGGTTTGTATCATGTAGAGAGAAAGGAGCCTTCAGACACGGGCAGTAAGTGACTGCATTTGCAATAGCAACTAGAGAAACCGGAACCAGAGAGGAAGAGAAGGAACCAAAGAGATGCAGAAAAGCCCCCGTTGTTCTTCAGAGCACTAAATGACATTCATTTCTTTACAGCCATCACCTCCCTTGGCCATGCATGTAAACCGCAGTGATCCACACATAATCATGTGTGAAGGAGTTTCAGGCATAAACCGTTTGCAACAGTAATCAGTCAGCTTTTGAAATTGCATTCAGCATGGTCACTGCAGCCTAACGGCAGAGAGCAGCGCCCTTCTAAACAGGGAGCGAGAGAAGAAGAAGTGCCCAAGTGCCACTTTTACACTCCTCCATGGTAGGCCCGATGATTTTACCCTCTCTCTTCTGTCTCTTTCTACGCATCTGATGTCAGTTTCTCTTTGTCTGATGCTGGAGGGTCCTCTTTGTCCTTTTTCCCAAAGAAACCACACTGAGGAGAGGCAAATCGTTAGAAAATGTGTGTAATCACTGTGTGTGTGTGTGTGTGTGTGTGGCCACAGACGGTGCTTTAAAGACCCATAGGTGTTCAAAGTTAAAATCGTATGAAGTGTCTTTTAATTGTAGTCAGTTGAGACCGGGTGTGTCCCGGTCCCCTGTCCTTCAGTCTTACCTTCCAGAGAAGGAAGACCAGCAGCCCCAACAGCAGCAGCCCTAGCAGGATGGCCACCAGGATGATCCACCATGGCAGTCCTCCATACTGGGCCGCACGCCTCTCTGGGAATACCGTCAGTCTAACCTGGGGAACGCAACACAACAGTGGTGCATCAGTATTCAGGAAAGGATAACGACACACACACACACACTGGATTGACCAGGACAGTCGTATACATTTTTCTTTCTGGTACTGTGTTTCATTACCTGTGTCTCCGCATTTTGCAGCACCATGTTCTTAACCGTGCCGTCAACTCTCAGAGAGGCCTTCACTATCACCTCCACATAATTCATCTGGGAGAAGTCCTGTTCAATGAAAAAGACGGGGGTTTGGTTTGGATTGTGTATATAAAATGATTTTGAGATGCCCACCCTTGGATCCTATAGAAGGGACAGCCACAGTGTTTTCAGTACACTAATTATTCCTCCATTAAAAATTCTCCTTAGCAGAAGTGTTCAAGCATTTGATACTAAATATACTGAAGTATCAAAAGTAACACGTGTCAGTGTGATGATCTGTGTGGATTAAACTGAAGGTGTTAATGGTCATTTATGTAAGCTGTGGTTGCTTCTGGTTCAAAGTAACATGTGACCAGTTCCTAATTCAGTTCCTTGTGCTTTGCAAGTGCCTTCAAACTGTACGGAGATGCAGATGCAGTACTGGTCTGTACTCACCTCTAGGAAGGTGCTGTTCCAGAGGCGAGACTTGAGAGTGACGACTGCATTACTGTCCAAACCCCGCAGGGGGCAGCGGAGCTCCACACACGCTGCCCCACTGCCACAGGACTGCAAGCAGAACAAAAGAGTACAGTCAAGATAATAATAGATCTGCAGGAATGCTGGACATTGAAACGGCGTATGAAGTCTCTCGGTCAAACGATTATTTTTCAAAGAAACCCGAATACACAGCTTTATATACACAGTAATGTTATGGAGTAGAGTAGAATAGAATCTGGTACTGTGGTATTACCAGTGTTCTATAGTTCCTCTTATCAGTGAAGTGTGAAATCGAGCCCTCCTCATGTTTCTGAGTGTCCTCTAGGGCTCGTCTCCTCCTGGTGTTACTTGGCTCCTGAAGACGCAGCAGGAATAAATACAGTAAGCACACTGATGTAAACCGTATTGGACTTCCCTGACCTTTTCCAGGGTATAAAGGGAGTTAACTCATGACTATGATATAGCATAAAGATATTGCCTAGGGCCACAGGTTTGACACGAGAGAAGTGTAAGTTCAAATCTGTCTATTTTTTAAAACCACAAACAAACAAAAAAGGGGGGAAAGACAGAAATATACCAACAGCAGGCACAACAACCACGCCTTAATTAGTTGTTTGAACCGACCTCTTTGACGGTGAGAGGGTTGACCTCTCTGCCAGGAGAGCAGCTCGTCCGCTCTAGGCCTTTTCCCGTGATGCCGATGTTCATCAGGTAGAGCAGCCACTTCCCCTCCAGCGTCTCCTTTGGCCAGTGGATGACCAGCGAGGCGGTGCCAAAGTCCGTCAAGGGCTTTCCCAGGTTGATTATCTGTAAATCAAAGCGAAACGGTGTCCTACCTCTGTTGGTATTAATGATGGTAGAATTAATCTGATGTTGAAGGAACAGACAGACATGGAGAGATACATTTCAAGATTCCCGCAGTGAATCTAGCCAATCATACTCACCCTGAACTCGTATCTGATGGCGCTGCCAATGTCACTTTCAGTCTTCATAGCACTCTCACCTTTGACCTCTCCTGTAAAGTAGACCTGAGAAGGCTGGGCTTGCCTGAAAAGACAGAGAAAGCACTGTCAACAGCGTGTGTGTGTGTGTATGTGTGTGCGCGTGTGTGTGCGTGCGTGTGTGCGTGTGCGTGCGCGTGTGTCTTACCCTGATACAGACAGCTGCAACTCAATCACCACTTTCGCCTTTGCTTTGACAGCGGCTATTTCCTGCTGGTCGCTTGTCCTGATGGATCAGAGGTCACACACAGGTCAGCTCAGGCACTCAGACTCCTTAGGAACTACCATGAGCGTTAATAGGTAAGTACGGTAAGCCTGGTTCAAGCTGAAGTGCATGTCCTTTATCTGTGGTGTGAGGCACCCCAAACTTCCCGCCATCAGGAGAACACTAATCACAAGACCACTGATCCGGTTCAAAAAATCACTACAGCATAAAAAGTCTAAATATGATTAGGTGGTCTGTGTTGCAGGACTGCAGACTAAGCTGTACTCACGTTGTTAGCTGTAGATCAATCTCCAGTTCAGTAGTGTTGAGAGAGATGCCTGCTGTACCCAGAATAATGTAGAAGGTCGTCTACATGCACCCACACACACACACACACACACACACACACAACTTCTAAATATTGACATTGATACGTTTCAGATACGCAGAGGAGGTGGGCAGTGTGGAAGGTGATTTCCTCTCACCTTAGAGTCTCGTTTGAAGGGGTTTCCCAGCTCACATTCAGCCTGAGAACCATTTGTATTGGCTATGCAGGTAACCGGCTTCTCCTGGAATCAATAACAAGGTCCAATCAGAACCACAAACTGGTATGTGTGTGTGTGTGTGTGTGTGTGTGTGTGTGTGTGTGAGAGAGAGAGAAAGCGAGAGAGAGAGACTCACATTACTCGGTACGCGGAAGGCAGAGTAGGAGAGGGAGCGCGGGAAGGACGCGACCACCGAGGCTTCGTGCGCATCATCTCCGTTCTGGTTGGTCACTGTGATCTCCAAGGCGATGTCCTTCTGGCCACTAAGCGAGACCACCGGCACCCCGTCCTCCCTGCAGACACATCCATGTTATGAGCCGGCATGCTGATGATTGTGTGTGTGTGTGTGTGTGTGTGTCTCTATAGCGCCGCTTACATCTTTAGTGGGGTGAAGACATCTTGGTTGGGTTTCCTGGAGCAGTAGCGATACTCCACCTGCAAGTTACTCTGGCACACATTGTCCTTGCCGCAACCCTCCTTCAGGAAATTCACCTACAGACGCAAAACATTTTTATAATAGAAACAGTGGAAACCACATGTCCATTAATCCATTCATACAGTCGGTTTCGTGCTCTTACCTCTGCGTGAGCCGTCATTGGCTCATTGGCGTCCAGGATGGGTAGCAGTTTAGGAAGCGAGCTCTGTCTCCGCTTACGTTTGGCATCCTGGATGTCCACGGACACATCGATGGGGATTCCCCGCAGCTTGTCTCGAATACTGTCCTGTAGGAAGACATCACAGGACGACGTCACCACACACGACATCAGCAACGACCCAAATTACACTCCGCCCACAGTACGTACTACAGCGCATAGCAGTGCTCCTGAATATGAATGGCACGATATGGGGGATAGTATTGGACACTTAATTATCATTCAACGAACTGTGCTTTTTTTTTAAAGTATCAGCACTTATGAACAGCTGTTTGTACTTTACCTCTGAGGAAAAATACAACAACAGAAGAAGAAAGTGCAAAGTATTTGGAGACCAGGGTTATTATAGTTTGGGATTCTTTCATTCGTTTTAATTTTTATTTAGTTTTCCGTTTTTATTTCGTTTCAGTTCTAGTTTTAGTATTTTCGGTATTGTTGATACAAACAATAAATCATAACTTATTTTTGACATTTCTTCACATTCATTTGTCCAAAATGAATTCTCGCACATAAACAAAAATGTCACGTATATATTTTTATTTCATTTTATTTTAGTTCGTTTTACAAGTAGACAAGACAGTTCATAGTTTTAATTTGATCACAAAGTCTCATTTTTACTTTATGGAAATAACCTTGTTGGAGACCACAAGACGAGGGGGAAACGTCCAGAAGGACTCAGTACCTGTACGATGAGCTGACGCGAAATGCACTGCTGCTTTCCCTGGCTGGCGAGGGTGAGGGTTCCTTTGGACTCGTAGCTGGGGTCGGAGCCGGAGCCCTTGGAGAAGATCACCCTGGAGAGAAGACCGTTCTTCCTGCGCTCAGCATCCGCCTCGACGGAGTACGCCACCGCTAGATGGGAAAAGAGAAAGAAGAGGATCAAAAATGAGAGAGACAAACAGAGAAAATACTGTACAAGACCTCATTACTATGTACTATGTATGGTTTATCGGTGTGGTATCTCTTTACTCTCTGACAATAAGCAGAGGAAGGGATGATGGAGACGAATTGGCAAGTACTTGAAGTTTTGATTTAATGAAAATATTGAATGGAGCAAAGATGGTGTCGTTTGAGTGTCAAATGTCTGAAGTTACTTAGTCTGGGTGTGTAGCTCCTGGGGTTGGCAGTGTAGGTGAAGCACGCCTCAACATTCAAGCTGCGAAAACAATGCAGTTTATCCATTGTCAGCCACAGTATCGGCATGGTGATAAAATGTTACATCAAGACATTTGTTCCAAATGAGATATCCACAAATAAAAAAAATAAACACCTACAGAATTTAAATAAATGATGGTACTTACTACTTACTAAATGATGGTATGAATATGGTATGAATAGAGGTTAACCTTTTGATTTTTTTATAGTATTTTGGAATAAAACTATTAATATAAACAGGCAGATATATGTGCATAGATGAAGACAGGAAAAACAAACACACACACACACACACTGACCAGAACTTGCTGCCACAGTTCTTCTTGGTGAGGTCGATCTCCTTTGGTGTGATCTTGATCTCCTTCTTGATGCTAATGACTGGGCGGGCTCTGGGATGACAGCGCTCAATCAGCATCTCTGCAAACCTTATGATTTCTCTCCATCAGTACAAAGTAATATGGCGATTCACTTACCTGTAGACAAAGACAGAGTCAGAGAGGGATCCGACAGCCAGGTCTGGATAGGAGTTCTTATCCAGATCCATGTTGCCTGCCAAAGAGTAGCCAAACAGCTTCACTCCTAAAGGCTCGCCTGACAGCACCTAAAGCAAGAGGACCACACACTTTGATTGCAGCCACTTAACGTACGTAACAATGTAACATGGATTGGTATGATAATTACCCAAATCTAAAGCTGAGCTTGACCTGAGAATTTGAGCCCCGTCTGACCCAAATTGGGGAAAAAACTCAAACCGAGGAATATAGCTTTCTGATTTTTGTAAGCTCCAACCAGACTAAAGATGATAATATGTTAGATGAATGTGTTAGGCTCTACCTGAAGCCTGGTTTACCTGCCTACGTCTGTTGACCACCCACAGAAATCTACTTTAATCCACTGAGTTACAACTTACTTCTTTTTTTCAAATATGTAGTTATTTAGATTTTAGTTTCCAAATGCAAACAACATTCAGAACAAGCTACGCCACGCCTTTCCCACCCTCGTAGCCCTCCCACCCCACAAACAAGAGCGTGACACAAAGTTACGTTCGCCAGTCAGTCAGTCTTTGTTACCTGTGCAGCTTTTTTAGAGTTGATTCCTTTGGCTGATCCGTGGTAGATGTAGACATTCCCTGCACCGTCATCATCATAGGGAGCTCCCACTGCAACATCTGGCAGGGAGAGGGAAAACAGATATACAAGACTGCCAGACATGCAGGTACACACACACACACACACAAACACACACACACACTGCGGCCTTACCATGGTAGCCATCCTGATTGATGTCTCCCATGTTTTCCACAGCCAGGCCAAACATGGAGTCCTCAGGTCCGTCTATTCTGATGGGTGTGACTTTGTCCCAGTTCCCGTCTTTGTTCATGTAGACGTAGACGGCTCCGCCGATGTCCCCGTCCTTCTCAAAGTACTGAGGCGCTCCCACCACTATGTCCTGCCAACTAGCACATGACAGCATTACGTGTTGGTGAGCATAACAATCTGAATCTTAATCCAAATCATAATAATATCTTTATATAATCCCTTTTCAAAGGAGAGGTTACAAAGTGCTTAACAAACGGGCAAAGAAACGTCTACACAATGCAGAGTGTATCGCTCTGCGTCACCCACCTGTCCCCATCGAGGTCCAGCACAGCCAGATCATAGCCGAAGGAGGAGGCCAGCCCCTCTCCTTCCAGGGTGTACTCTTGCACCAGGACGTTGCCCGTGTCTGGGCCTTTCTTCAGCAGCACCACCGCTCCGCTGTGGTTCGCCCTGGGAGCTCCCGCCACCACCGTCAGCTGGCCCTTCTTGGTCAGGCTCTTCCCCGAGTCCAGGGAGAAGCCTTGGTGAAGGGGACAAAGGGATGGTTGGTTACACAGACAGAGGTACAGAAACAGACATGCATAGAGAGAGAGAGAGAGAGAGAGAGAGAGAGAGAGACAAACCATCCAATAGGCCGGTCATACATACAGTATGGTAATGTTAATTTTGAAGATGAACAAAAACGATTTCGCTCTTTCACTCGGTACAATGATGAGTGGACGTGCAATGCGGAATTCAGTGCGGGAGTCCAACAAACCTAAATAGCTACTGGATGTCACATCAGTCTCCGCAGCAGCCTGAGGAGGAAGTGACTTGTATACGAACTGATTAGCGCTGGAGCTGGACACGCTGGTCATGAACAGAACACCTGAACGTAAAGTGGATACGCACAGACACCTGAGCCCCTCTGAAAGAATCGGGAACGCGCCACTCTATACACACACGCTGGGACCCTGGGATCCCCCATCAGCACCACTGTTTTCTCCCCCCTGTGACTTAAGCTGTCAGCCATCTTTATGCTGCTTCATCAAAAGCGCCCTTAACACACTTCCGCCCCAGCAATCCCGCTCTGATGGGAGAAAATAGCCACTAGATCCTCAGTCTGACCAATCCTGATCGAGGCTGGCCAGGGTGGAATAGTACTTCCACGCCTCTTCCTCACTTGACGATGGAGCAAATGGAGCGATGGTGTGAGATAGGAAAGGGATGGACTGATACAGTGTGACGAAGAATGAGAGAGGGCGCTGTCTCGTACCCAGGTAGCTGTTGGCAGGGACGGGGACCAGGTCCGGGTCCATTTTGTTCTCATCTCCCACCTCAAATGGGCCGTCATCATAGAGACCCATTTCTAACAGGGTGTTATTCTTCTGCTCCATACGTACTATGCCTAGGAGAGGAGAGGAGAGGAGAGGAGAGGAGAGGAGATGAGAGGAGATGAGAGGGCTTACCACTTTTTACCTCGACATAAAAACACAACCACAGATCCATACACACACACACACACACACACACACACACACACACACACACACACACACACACACACACACACACAC
>OMLI01090131.1:0-16561 GCA_900302605.1 Rondeletia loricata | reverse complement strand
GTCCAAAAGCATGCCCGAGTATCTATTGCCGGTCGTTGAAGGTGTGAGCGGTGGTAACCATCGTATGAATGAGATGATGAATAGGCAGGTAAACGATCCCCAATCACAATATGAATAGATGGCAATCAGACCGTTTCTGTTCAGACATGCAACAATGTCATTTCTTTGTTTTACGGATGAATTGGTTTGTTTACAATTTCACCGGGGGTGAAACCGGATTTCCGCGTCCGGGATTTCTTCTCTGTTTCCCGTACATTGTGGTTTACTAAACGTGACACTGCCTCCTAGTGGATACGTTAACGTTACGTTCAAGTATAACAGAACACAGCCACGCGAACGTATCCGAACGTATCCGAACGACACCCGCTTACGTGCCGACGGAGAAGCATGTTCCAGCCTTTAGTGAGGCCTCTTATGTAAAGTGTGTGTGTGTGTGCTGGCTAATCAGCTGAGCCCTGGATTGAGTTCCTCTCCCACACAATGAACCTTTCAGTAGCGCTGCTGGACAGCTGCCACTGTTACAACCACCATAATGCATTCACAATATCCCAGCTGATAACCCAGATTTATATGCAGCGAGTGTGTGTTGGCATGTCTGAGACGACTTTTCTTACAGTTTAACGTGCGAGGGTCAATATGCTCCACAGCCTCAGAACTTTAAGCCCCATACTGCAAAAAATACATTTCAGACAAATAACAAAATAAATAAATAACCAAAAAGACAAGACTTAATCTCAAATATACGTTATTCTTTTTAATGGCCAACATCAGGCTGACATGTTTCAGAGTATGGGCCTTCATCAGAGCGTTTTTCACTGATACTTCAGAGATATGTTTCGAAATACGCAAAAATTGGCCAAAAATGTATTTGTACATGTAGATGACATTAATTTGAAATATACACTGAATGGACAAAATATTAGGGACATCGTCCTGACATTGAGTTGCAGCCCCTTTTGCACAATCCACACCTCAGTTGTCTCAAAGCTAAATCTCCTTCTCTAACTCGTCTGCTTCTCCTCCTTTGTGATTGGTATAGATTTAATAAGGGAAATGAGTTAGGGATAATGGCTTTTACCTGGATTCACCTCCCTAATACTGTATGTTGTACATTGGATATAATTGCAGATATATGTTGTCAACAGCATTTTAGAAGAAAATATATTTCCAAAATTAATTTCAAATGGATTTTTGTATGTTTTGAAACATATCTAAACATATCTAAGCAGTATGTGAAATGTCTTTTTTTGCAGTATATAGGGCATTTTTCTCTTGGCATGCACTTAGTAAAAAGAGAGCTTAACCGTTATACAAGGCATGCCAAACAACAGACGCCTCTAAATATGTTGTGTCTCCTTATTGCAAATTGTTTAGTTATGAAAGAAAACTAAAAGAACATTATGAAATATGGATAGAGTAATTTAAGCCACTCAGCATCAATCCTTCATTGGTACTACAGGATTTTCCAAACAATTCCTCTTGGAGTGGAGATCCAGAGCAGCAAGCATGTCAGGTGTGTATGTTGGCTGCATCTGTATGCCTAAATAGGTTCGACGCTGGTTGAGTCAGGCCACAGCGAGGTTATCTCAGGACAAAGGCAGGCCATGCCGCTCTAACCCTAAGGCTGATGGGTAACTAGCACTGCAACCCTCTGCTCTTTGTGCTTTCATCTTCTTCTGCAGTCTGGCATCAATTTATAACTCATTCACATGCCTTACCTTAGCTTGACCTCACCCTGAAGCTTGTGTTCAAGAATGGATATCTGCCTGTCTTTATGTGTACACATTCTGTCCATGTGTCCTGCGTTTGTGTGTGTGTGTGTGTGTGTGTGTGTGTGTGTGTGTGTGTGTGTGTGTGTGTGTGTGTGTGTGTGTGTGTGTGTGTGTTCACCTATGCTTCTCTGTCTGTACTGTGTTTGAGTGATAACCTTTGTTGCATAGGGGGATTGCACTCCTGCTTTAAACCCTTTGAAGTGTTTGGAGGTGTGCTGATATTGCTACAGCTTCCTGATCTGAAGCATTTGGTCAACCCATGGTTCATTTGACCATTAACAAGAGAGAAGACTGAAAACACATGCGCTTGAATAAATAGGGCCGGCAGTAGTTTGAAGATTAGAGAAGCAGCTGGGAACAGCTGGTTGGGGAAAATGAATGAATAACACTTTCCCCTCCCTCTGTAACTACCGGCAAGCTGACCTTGAGCAAGGCACTTAACCTCCAGTTGTACAAGTAGAGCTGCTCCCAGTGGCCAGCAGTACGACGACTGTGGTTGTACTGGGCAGCTCCCAGATGTGAATGTATATAACTGTGAAGCAGGGTGGGTGCTGAAAAAGACCATGGTGCTCAGCAAAACCCTTCCCTGGATAAATAAAGGTTGAAGCACTTGGTGGACAATTTCACAAAATCGTTCTACAACTATCAAACCGAACAAATGTGCAAGGCTTTTTACAGTGTTGTGATAGGTGATAAAATGAATAAAACATATCCAAATAAATACATCATCAAATATTTAGTGGTGAAGTGTCCCTTTACCATCAACTGGTCTAATATTGACCAAGTCAATTGGTGTTATTCTCAAAAGTTTTCCCCATCAGATCAAATAAAAACAAATCTTTTAGAATGGCCACCAGCCGGAGACACATGTGCTTGTACAGTGGGTAATATGCTAAGCATCATGGGAAATGCAGTTTTCCCCTCTCAAAGCCTTTCTTAGGGGAGCAGCTTTCCTATATGTCCACTCAGTTTATCCATCCCAGCCTGCCATTGGCACCGGGGCAAACACATTTATTCAAGTCCGGTCCGCCTACGCAGGGCAAAAATGGATACTTGGAATGAACATTTGGATGTGAGTTTCAGGCCAGGCCAGACCGGCAGACAAACCTCCCACACCAAGTATCCAAACCAAGGTCAAGACTCCCTTACCACTCCCTAATTACACATTATGACCGTGGAATTCTGACGTTTCTGATCTGCATCCATGTACATGACCTGCACGTATTCCTCCACATGTGGAGGAGAAGTTTAATGAAGCCATTCGAATATTGTGTTACATAGTAATATTGTGTACTTTACATGCTGCTTTGTTTATGAGCCCGTACACATCTCTGTATGTATGCTAGCTCTATCTGCAGCCTAAATGCTAACTGCATCCCTGCACATCCTCATTTCTCTATATGTCATGTCCATCTCTACATTTTACTAACAATGCACATCTGCACGTTTTGCATGTTTTGCATATTTCGTTTAATAAATTCTTCCATCTCTGCACCTGATAATGTGAATAGCTTGCAATGCAGACTTTTCAACCTGTAAATCTGTCAATGAAGACACTTCATCTTAATGTATATGCTGTATTGCTCAGCTGCAATTACTGTATTATCTTCAGTACTCTATATTTCTTCTTCTTTCATTCTTTTCATTTCCTGATTTCTGTTGCTGTGATGGCCCAATTTCCCCACGGGGATCATTGAATTGAATGTGATCTGGATTGGGAAGATTCAGAAGCTTCACTGTAGAGCAACCGTCCAGATCTGTGTTTACCCGGGTCTGTAGATAGGAAACTGCCCTACGAGGTTGGTGAGCGGATGTTTTGGAGATCTGTGGAGCAGATGAAGCTGATCAGAGCTAGACTGCAGGGAAATGCCGACCAACGCATCTTGGTGATGGTGATTATGGAGCTTGTGTTTACGGTCAGTGGAGGGGTGGAATGCATTGTGACCGCAATGAACTCCTGTTAGTTGCAGTGTTACAGTGTAATTGATCTGCGCAGATTACTTGTGTGATACGACCAAGCTGTTGTTGTGGGGAACGAAAACAAAGGAAAAGTCAGATTGTGTGTTTATATGTGCGTCTGTATGCAAGCGCGTGTTCGTGCGTGTATGCACAGTATGCAAACACACTTTGCGCGCCCAAGTGCCTCTAAGCTTTGAGTCATTACACAGCAGAGCAATGGGATCACAGCTCCGTTCTCTATTGTGTAATGTAATGTATTCGGCTGCACTCAGGGAAACATGCTTACCCAAAACAATCAGTTTCTGCACGATTATGAATGATTATTATTATTGTTGCTCAAAAGTCTTCAAAAGGAAATAATTGTGATATAATTGTGATATGAGGCTGCAGACTTCCCATATCAATAACCTCTCTGCACCAACGCAACGAAGTCGGGTTTCACCTCCAGTTCTTTGTCTCAAACCTGATATTTTGCCTTATTGTTTGACTGTCATGGCTGAATGCTTTCTTTCTTTTCTTTCCTCTGCCTTTCTTTCTTTCGGTCTTCCTCTCCCGGGGATTATCAGCGTCGGGGTGGGGAGGAGAAGGCAGGCGGTTATGGAGTTTAGTCGGGCAGCATTTCCCTGCCAAGAAATGAGTTCACCGAACCAGCGTCTCCCATGAGGAGATGCGATAAGGTTCTGCTAGAGGCCTGGGCTGCCACTTGAGTTATAGACGGAAAGAGAGAAATGGGGAGGGACGAAGAGGGGGATGAAGCGAGAAGGAGGGTGAATGTATAGACTGAGACGAGAGAGAGAGAGAGAGAGAGAGAGAGAGGGGGAGAGAAAGATAGATATACAGAAAGATGGGAGATACACTGCAAGCAAATTTCAGGGTAAAGCTGCGCTAGGCAACTTTGCACGTTGGCGGCCCCAAATGGCAGCAAGCGCTAACTGTTTAAAAAATTTGAACTTCAATACCCAGAAATCCTGTAAGGTGACGTCGGTAAACTGCACACAGCACGCTGATGTTTACCAACCCGGCCGGTCTGTGATGCTTTATACCAAAGGATACCAAAGGGACGAGAGTGGCTCAGTGGTTAGTACTGTCGCCTTTCTGTGTGGAGTTTGCATGTTCTCCCCGTGTTCACGTGGGATTCCTCCCACAGTCCAAAGACATGCAGGTCAGGTGAACTGAAGACTCTTAAGTGATTTAGGTTGATAAGATGGGTGGATAACTAGTGTATGTTTAACAAGTGATTTAGTCTTACTTTTTCTTTTTTTTGTTAAAACGAGTGAAAACTTCTGGCAATGGAAAGGGGGAAACAAGTGAAGCTGCATTGGAACCAACAATATCTTGAAAGGCAGAATAAGTCAGATCACTCCACTAGTATCAAGAAAAGGCCACTTGATTCAAGAAAATTCTCATTGATTTGCATTGGAAAAAAGTGAAATGATCTCACCCCATTGGCCAATTATATTACTTTTTTTAAAAGAAAAATAAGATTTTAAGACTGGATTCTAGATGAAATGACTTGTTAAGAAGGATATTTTGGTCCACTGGCCAAACCTACACTTTGCAGTGTAGGGGTGCAACTTTGAAGCAAGACAGATGAACAGGGAGGGAAGGCAGACTATAGTGTTTGGCTGGAGAGAGAGAGAAAGAAAATGAATGGGAAAGAGAAAAGGAATAGAGAAAAGGTCGGGTCAGGGAGTTTTAAACAGTGTTGCTAATGGAGCGTTGGGCAGACGTGTTGTAGGCGTGTGATTCATCAGTGTTTATCTTTCATCTCTAGTCTGCCTGAGGGGTTGACTCCCTCTTATTATTGAGTGGTACAGGGTAGGCCCGGGTCAAATATTAACAAACAGGCCAATTCTTAGTCCTTGAAAGTTTGTGGATTAGCTCTCTGGCCCTCTCTTCATCCTAGGATCAACACTACACATCCTGAGGAAAACCCTGTGATGGAGATTTGTGTTGATAAAGTGGTATTTAAAAAATGAATGAATTCACCAGGATTTTTTGACTTTACAACATCATGATGCAATGTCTAATTTTGACTTGAATGCAATGTCATGTTTTACCCCAAAACATGCCAATTTTGAGTCCTTGAATTTCACCATACAAGGCCTTGAAGGTCATTGAAACGTCCTTGAATTTTATGTCCAAGTGAGTGTGGGAACCCTGCTTCATGTGATTGTCTAAACTTTCTGACACTCATTTTCGTATGTGGCAAATTCCACCCATCCAGCACCTCGGCACGCTGAAATAAGCCATGAAAGGTATTGGCAAATATTTTATCCCGGTAAGTCCTGTGTGAAACAGTCAAGATGTGGCTCTTGTGTGTGTGTTGTAACAATATATACTGTAATTGTTGAATAGTCTTTATCCATTAGCTATCCACTTCTATGGTGCATACATTCACCCAAAGCACAAATAAATCACCTCTAGCTAAATTACTAAATTACTTCTAACACATTCGATAACACTTGATTAGGCCAATAAAGTTGCATCAACATGAAAAAGTCATTAGCAGATACTATGGGTAATGTCACAGGTTCTATTCAACTACAGTAAGACATGTTAACCAGAAGTGATGTAATTGACACACATGCTGGACTCACTACCTCTGTGGATTTTGAATTCTAATTTACACACTGTGACACATACTTTCTGCACTTTGAAGAAGTCAACCGTTTAGGCTGCATCTCAGCCAAGCCCTTTTATTAATAGCCACATGTTCCACGTTGCTACAGCGACGGATGGTGACATCACCGCGGTGGTGACGCCTGATTGGGTCAGCTGTGACCGATGGCCCGTAGCGTGGCGTTTCATAACAGTGGTTTAGTTTCTCCCCTTTAAAAACCGCCCGGCGACGGAAAATCAGCCAGCAAATAAAATTTGACAAATAAAAAGAGAAATAAAAAGGGGTTTCCATGAGAGGAAGTGGGAATCAGCAGCCATAGCAGCTTGGGCATGTTCTTTGTGGAAAGGGCTCTGAGGGAGAGGGAGAGTGTGTGACGTTATGGCGATGACGAGTTATGACACCCTGAAGACGAGTTATGACATCCTGAAGCATTTTTTTATGGCTTGACAAACGCTTGCGTGCTGTGAGGCTGTCTAGTGCTGGCAAATAGCCTCAGTGGTCTACTAATCTCAATGAACCTCCAGAAAAGTCCTTATAATGCTATACTCCAATGGGCTCCTTGCAAGCTGGGATGTAAACTATGAGCTCCAATCTGTGATCATAATTTTTAACCAAAAATATATTTTACTCTTAAAAGCATTCATTTATGTGTTTTCTCCTTAAAACACCCTATCTTCATATAACCTACATCAGTTTGATACTACTGTACTTAGTATGCATTCACATCTCCCTTTGGAATTATTGGTGGCAAAGTAACACACACTTACAATATACTGGATGAAGACCAATGCAATGCATGAAATATCCATCAAAACGAGTCATTCAGGCTACAGTCGATTCAGTCAGGGTGTTTCACAACCTGTGAAGTGACATTTTCTTATTTTGCCTTATTTCAAGATATTGACACTTGTTTTGAGAACATTACTGAGACAAGTGACACTGCATTGGAAACACATGGAGTTATCTCACCCCACTGGCAGAATTATTCCACTGAATATGAGATTTTCACTATTACTCACTATGATGAAAAAAAAATTACAGTGTGGAAATGCTGGAATCACAGCAAAGAATGCCAGCCAATGAAGTATTTATTTCTATGTGCTGTGAGATTATGAGATTTGATGTTTATAGCCACAATTATGTTATTTATAAGAGGTGAAACGTCAGAGAAATGGCGTGCAGCGCCGGCCAAGACGGATCACGTCAGGCTGTGCAGTCTAAAAACTGGATTTGTAGGGCGGTGTGATGCCAAGGGGAACACGTGCGAACAAAGGAGGTTTCATTTCTCTCCGTCCTCCGCCCTTTTCCCCTGTTTCTTTCTCTCTCTTTCTCTTTCTCTTCCTCCCATGAGCTCTGAGCTCTGCAGTACGTTCTGGCATACAGTGTTGCCATACCCAAATGATGATTCTTTCTCTTTCTCAGCTTATCTGTTCAGTTTACACATTCAAACCATATTGAGGTGATTATTTAATTTGTTTGAAAACAAGAACAGTACAACAGTGCATGATCATCAATATCTATAATAATGTGAAACAGTTGATTACATGGAGTTATGCAAATCATTCAAAAGCCATGTAGTTGTTTGTATGTGTCTTCAGGTTATCCGTGGGTCCTTAAAAAGTCTGAAAAAGTGTTAAATGATCTCAATTTAAGGCCTTAAAAAGTATTAAAATGTCTTAAATTCAGCTATTAGAGGTCTTGTCTTTTCACCATGCAGTGACAGGTTTCTTTGTGCTGCATGTCCGCTCTTAGATGAATCCAAAACAGGGTTAGTCAGTACAATCTGCATCCTCTCTGCTTTACTAAACACAGTTGGACTACATTCATACCCCTTAATAATGAAGTTTGTGGTGTGCCTTTTCTTATTCTGCCCATTTATAGTTTCACAACTTTTATTAGCTGTGTTCAGTCAGAAACAGGCTGGTTTTTTACCAACTTTGTTTCTTTATTTTGGTTTTTAAATTGGTCTTAAATTATATTCCAGACAACATTAAAAGGTCTTAAAAAGTCTTACATGTGGCTTTCTGAAACCTGCAGACCCTGGTCTTGGTCACTCACATTTATTGACCTATTTACGCGGCAGGATATGCTGTGTTTCTCTGTCACACACTGTCTCTAACTATTCTATATAACTAGTCTTTCCTTCCTTACATACAGTCTTTCCCAGCCTTTCCTCTTCTCTTTCTCCTCTCTCACACTTTATCTCCCTATCTCTGGCTTATTTCTTTACACAGTGGTTGCCTCTGTTTTGCATTGACACTTCAAAGGCTAATTATGGGTCTGCTCCACTGATAACATTATAAATGACTTCCCTTATATTGTCCCTGCCCTGACCCGGTGATAAGATGAATGCCAGCTTGAAGTGGGTCCACTCCCACTCCACAGAAACCACACATGACAACTAACTACTTCCTGTGTTGCGCTCTTGTGGTTTAATGTATTGCTGAATGGGAGCTAAAACGGTTAATTTAGATTTTTGTCACCAGCTCTCAAGTCTGGCGAGACTGAGAGGATGTATTACAATTAACTGAACTAGTGTTTTCTTCTCCGTTTCTGTCTATCTATCTCTATATATGTATATTTCTATTTCAATACATTGCCAATGCAGAGGGTGAAAACTGTGTTACATTCACTGTAATACAATAACTATCAAATAAGAACAGATTAGGTATCTCTTATGTTACTCTTTGTTCAGTATTGTCACCCATTTCCCTTAATGTGTGACAACCATCAAGCATCTCCCTCTCTTTCTCTTGTTAGAATTTTAAAATTACCTTTAATAAGTCACATAGATGAAATTATACGTTAAACACAAATAACATAATATTGCCTCTATTTTGCCTTTATCTATTAAAAAGGCATTAAGTAATGTATGACTTTTATCGACCTCTAGGAATTGCTACAATATCGACAGGTCTCTGGCAGCTTACTGTGGCCTGTAGTGGACAGAAATATAAATCACATCTTTACAATAGAGTGGACTCTGCTAGCTAATTAGAGCAGTGATCCAACAGAAATGTCTAGTGAAGAGGTAATATATCACAACGCAAAATAATACTGCTTTGTCATTTGCTTTTTTGGCGCGAGAACAATGCAGTAATGGAACAGTGACCAAATCCGGACGGACGCCCCAGGATATGAAATTTAATATGTAGCTTCCCCAACATGTATGATTTCACGTCACTTGCATTTCAGCAAGACATTCCCACAAAACATTTAGCTAAAAGGCTGGAAACCACATCAGAGTGTGTGTGCAGATTTGGCTGCTATTCCACTACTTCAAAGATAAAGGAATCATAAATCATCATGGACAGAACACAGCAAAGCCACAATGCCCCAAATAAGCACAAAAGCATTAAAAAAGTCTATAATACAGTTGAATAAAAACGTCTCTGTCTTTCTCCAGCCTCCAAACAACGGCCCTCCTCCTCTGCCCAGCTCCTCTCTACCAGAAGGCTACTATGAGGAGGCGGTTCCTCTGAGTCCTGGAAAGGCTCCTGAATACATCACCTCCAGTGAGTGACTGATATACATATCACTGATATAATATGCACATACTTGATGCACATGTAGCTGAAGAGAAACAGGTGGCGTCTGCAAGAAATGGTGAATTTATTTCTCAGGCTGACATCCTCCTACTTGATCACACAGCTGTTTTTGCACTGAAAAGCCTTTCAGTGACTCTGTAGTAAAGACCGGGTCTTCGATTTTAAAGACTGGGCCTTCAGTAATAAAGTTTATGAACAAAACTAGTTAGGAACCACCTCTCTTGTCTTACTCTGGGTCTCAGACAACCTCTACCCTTCTCACATTCTCCCGCTCTCTCTCTCAGACTACGACTCGGACGCCATGAGCAGCTCCTACGAGTCGTACGATGAGGAAGAGGAGGATGGGAAGGGCCAGAAGATGCGTCACCAGTGGCCGTCCGAGGAGGCGTCCATGGACCTGGTGAAGGACGCCCGGATCTGCGCCTTCCTGCTGCGCAAGAAACGCTTCGGCCAGTGGACCAAACTCCTCTGTGTTATCAAGGATAACAAACTGCTGGTATGGGAATGTTATGTACACGTTCGCATGTACACACACACACACACACACACATGTACAATTTATAGAGTTCCCATGCTCATGGAAAACCTAGAAACGTTCCATGAAGAGAATATCTGATCTGACATTGTAAAGAGCCACCAACACGCATTTCGCACATATTGTATATAACGCGTAAATTAGCAAATTTTTTTCATGTTCTCGTATTTTCTCATTTGTCATATTGCCTGCATCACTATATTTTAATTTTGTTTAGTGTAATTGTTGGTTGCATTGTTTACGAGGTTTTCACACGACAACAGCGTTATGTTTGGTTCCTCCAGTTTACACAGTACCTTCCCCTTTTCTCTCCCTCCAGTGCTACAAGTCCTCCAAAGACCAAACCCCCCAGATGGAGCTGGTCCTATCAGGATGCAGCATCACACACATCCCCAAAGACGGCAAGAAGAAGAAACACGAACTGAGGATCGTCCACCAGGGGGCAGATGCCCTGGTACTGGCTGTACAGAGCAAAGAACAGGCTGAGGAGTGGCTCAAGGTAACACGATTTACCGGGACACCAGATTATTATAACACCAGGAAGAGTAACCTGGATAGAATGGGACGTATTTTAGGTTATTACACCTTGAGATCAAATGCTGCATTCAAGTCATATGGGAATAATTGTTGGAATGACTTGACGGCTCAAAGCACCGACTTGGAAATGTTCATGCATTCAAACTTGTTTGAATTCAGTGAGTCTGAGAAATTGGGGTCCATTGCCAAACCCTAAGTTCACCAGCAGTATTTACCACCTGAAAGCTGAGGTGAACAGTATTTTTTAGTAGTATTTACCGCCTGAAAACGTTCAAGTTCAAGTTCAAGTTAATTTATTTCTTGATCACAAGCATGTCTCAAAGGACTTTACAGCCTAACTAGATCTAACTGATCAACAATCAATCATAGAACAGAATGATGTAACACAAGAAAGCAAAACAAAGCACAAGACGCACAATAGCAAGTTTTAGCAAGACATAGAAAGCCTACGTATTCTAAATAGCCTAGCCTACCTGGAACCACCAACTTTAGACCCTCGATGCATACAAGGAAAAACTCCCAAGGAAACCTTATTAGGAAAACATTGAAGAAACCTTGGGCGGGCCAAGTCAAAGACGGATCCCCCACTGTGACGGCTGAGCATGCAATAGGTGCTGGGACAAACAGTCGAATGGACAGTGACAATGCCATAAGGAAACAGATGAGGCAAAGAGAAACATAATGCGGCAGTAGTATTTACCACCTGAAAGCTGAGGTGAACGGTATTTTCTCATAGGACAATCGTATCCGCCATCTTTCCCATATGACATGAAGGCATGTTAACCAATACGAACGGGATACACATTTAGTTATCACACCACAGATAGATGTAGATGGCTTATGGTAACCTTATTATGTTGTTTCACAGTCGGACAAAGAGACCTGATGCAAGCTGTACAGGGCAATGGACATGATATGTTCAAGGCAGTTCGGGAACCTATGGTTTCTGAGGCTAACAGGATAAACAAGGAGGGGACAGTGGTGTTGCCAGAGCTTGAATTGGATTACTGGAGATTTGCACTGTGCATTTTTGTAGCTCCTAATCATTTCTACACTGTCCTCTCAAAGCGGAAACTTCCCAGTTGCGAGTTGTCTTGGACATTTTCACAGCTAATGCTGCATTCACATGGAATCCGGTAGATGGTAGACGGCGGACAGTAAGGTATCTACGTAACATCTGGTTGTAAATTCCGTTGCGGAGGACGCCAAAAGTTGGAATATTTTACTTTGGACGGCAGTGCCGTCTACCGTTACCATTGATGATATTGTTTGCCGGCCTCATCCAATTTTACCGTCCTGCTCTCGTCCACTAACATGACATCCGGTTTGCCGTCTACCAGATTCCATGTGAATGCAGCATCAAGGAGTAACTCAAGACAACAAGATCAAAAAGGTACACAGGTTATTTTGTTTTGTAAAATGGCTCGTTCTGATCCTCATTTCTGATTGGCAGAATCACGTTCAAAGACGTTGTAAAATACCTGATGAATGCACACCTTTCACCACTCATACTGGTACTTATGTGTTGCTTAGCAACCACTTTATTTACATACTGTTCAAGGATTAAAAAATACAATTTCTTTAACATTTGTGTGTTTTTTTATTACAATAGTGTGTAACCGCCATAAACAATATAAAAAAAGCAATCAGCCACTCAAGGCCATGATTTACAGTGATTTTTGAGGGTTTTAGGCTTCTTAGCTGTTCTAAAATTACTGTAAACCACAGCCTCTTGTGGCTTATTGCTTAAACTAGTGAGCTGTCAAACTCAGTAAAGGGTGCTGTACACCAGCGTCAGCATTGCTCACCATAGATTGTTGTAGCATAGTTCACGTTGGGGTGAAGCTCTTGGAATCAGTCCGCAAGTTTCATTTTGGATGTTTTTGTCAGCAAGGTAAAATTAGATGCACTGTAACTCGCACTTTAGCCCTAGTGTTCTTCAGGAGTAAAGGGCGTAGCTCTTAGTGTAAGAATAACTTGGCTTTGGTTCTTCAGGATGGGCGCCTTTTCCTGATATTGTATGAGTGGTGCTTTGTTATGAACAGGTGGCTCTGATGGCTACACTCTGATGTCAAGATGTTTGGGTTGTAGTCTCTCTGATCCCCCCTCTCTCTGTCTCTCACATTCTTTCTCTGCCTGTCTCACCCCCTTCTCCCCCCTCTCTTGCTCTCTGATCTTTCCCTCTGGGCGCTCAACAAGTCTGCAAAACAAACCCACCCCGCCGACATCAAATAGGGTCCGGTACTTTCTAGTTTTCAACCCCTCCATTTGTTGTTACTGCAGTGCCAGCACCTCTGAGCTATTCTATTTCAGTCACAGTAGGGAAGAAGGGCCTCGTCTGGTCTTTGGATTTAAAAGAAACACCAGAACCCCCCTCTTCCTCCTCACCTCTACGCTCCCTTTATCTCCCGAGAGTCTGCTGGAAACCCTTGTTTATCCATGACAACCTATTGTACGCTATTTTAAGATCCCTTCTCGTCCATTTCCGCAAAGGTTTTGTTTTGTTTTGTATCGCTCCAGTTACCGTTGTGCCCGCTAGCCTCTGCCAATCCAATTCCCTTTGCTGCAGGCAAAGCGTGGAGCAATTTCGCCCCTTGGACCATTGATGGAAACACCAGCCTCTTGTATTTGCTTTCTGTCTTTCCCCCCCTTCTGTTCGTATAGTTTCAACCCCTCTGTGTTTATGGCTGTCAGGAAACAAAGATGAAAACAGTTTGCTGTTTTTTTTCTTGATTAAATTACTCGTTCCGCACGGTAATTAGTCAATGTTTATTGATTGGCTGGGGTGGGGGGGCACGCCCAGTTGGGACCGAGGTACATGCGAGCGGTCGCAACCAGACCCGTGCAAATATACAAATCCCGGTACCACCCAAACTACAGCAACAACTGCAGTAATTGTTGCTCGGAGAAACTGGATCTCGGCACATATTTAGTCAGGTGCCTGGATATTGGAAACACATTGAACTGATAACGTTATGGCAGAGCGAATGCGTGAGTTTTTCACCCTGGCAATCACTCCGGTGTTTTCGTTTGTTTAATCGATGTGCATGTACTTCGTCATGCCGCTGCAATCAGCAGTCATCAGACCCAGTTGGCCGAGGTTCTGCGTCCAAACCCCTACTCTCCCTTCCAAAGCGGGTCTGGATTGGAAGTCCATCTGCTCCATTCGCGTCATTAGCAGCAGAGTGAGCAAGGGTTAGATTCCCTGGCCTGCTCCACGTTCTGTTGAGCCTGAGGGTGTGTTAGAGCCACGTCCAGCCAGAAAGATTAGAGCATGTGTGTGTGTCTTTGTGTCTGTGTTTGGATATTGTGTTGCTAGGACCACAGGGTAGTTTGCACTAACTCATTTACTTATTCCCCTCGTTTCTGTAGCTGCTCTCACCGTCTCCTTTTGTCTCTTGACCTCTTTTTCTCCAGCCTTTCTTTTTTCTTTTCCCCTCTCTCGACCTACTCTTCTACCCAGAGGCATACAACTTAAATAATCGTTCTTGCATTTCACATTACAGATTTGGATAATGGAAATAAAGATTTCTTAAGACATTTCCCACCCTCGTTGACTCCGCCAACCAACAGTATGTCCTCATGACAAACTGACGCCATGTACAATCGCATGAAGTAAATGGAGACGAGGAGAGGATAGGAAAGGAAAGAGGAAGAGGAGGACAAAAATGAGAAGAGAGGAAAGGGGAGAAGAAATTAGAGGAAAGTAAAGGTAGGAGGAAAAAGAGAAGTGAGGTGAGAGGAGGAAGGGGGAGGAAATAAGAAAAGAAAGAAGAGGAGAGGAAAGGAATGAGAGATGAGGAGAAAAGAAAAGAAGGGAAGGAGAGTAGAGTACCTGAGGGTTTCCGAAGCTGACTAGTTACAGTAATGACTCTTCCAGACATCGTCTGCTAATGACGTGTTTATGGAACAGACATGTCCATATTGTGTTCTTACTTCATTCTCCTAAACCTTCCCAGTGCTTTGTTTCTGGTTTCTGTGCATTTCTCTCTCTTCTCTCCCTTTTCACCCCCTCCTTCTACCCTTACCTCATCTCTCCTTTGCCCCCCACTTCAATGTGACCTGGTTTTCTTTGTCTTTCTGACTAATGCAATATCTTCCTGCTTATTCTTTGTCTTTTCTTGCCTCTTTTCCCACTCTTTCTTGGGGAAGCTGTCATAGCGAGTAAGTTGTATGTGTCCTGGCTACTAGTGGCCAGCATTCACTCTTTGGCAAACTCACATCCTGCCTGCTCAAGTGTGCATTCAAACACCACCTTGACAGTCCAACTCCTAGTCCATCGTTGTTGTGCAAATTGCTGCACACCGCTTTGCAGTGCATTGCTGGATAAATCTGCCTTGCATGAAAGTGTGTTTTGTCCACTGAGCAATGCATATCATCTACATACAGTATATTCACAGTGCATTGAACTCAACACCACCACCTTGGTAAGATGTGATGTATTCGGTGCTCTGTGCATTGGTATTGCTTGGTCATTTGAAGAGTCTATATGATAAAGCAATCAGATGATTGTAAGATTGTCCACCCCCATCAGAAATACAATGGCTATAAAAGGTATTCACGCCCCTTTAGTTAAATATTTCTTTGAAACCCCAGGAACTGGATTCAAAGTAACAGAGGTGCTCCAGCATTCTGCAGCAGAAACCACCCTACACCCTAAAATCTTATTGAAATGTATGGAACAGACCTGGTATATAACTTCCTAAAGAAGTTATATACCAGGTTATATAAGGTCAAATTAGAGCAATTTTGAAAATAAAATATATTCAAAATGAGGGGTTGAATACTTACTTTTTTGAGATAAATTTTTGGAGGCATTTATTTTACATTTCAAAGTAGAGACAGAGACAGGAAAGATTGGGAGAGAGAGGGGCTGACATGCGACAAAGGTCCTGGGCCGGATTCGAACTCAGGAAGTCGCTCCTACATGGTACACACCCTAGACCACTGAGCCACCAGGGTGCCCCTTTTCTGTTATTGAAATGTATTATACTTTCACATTAAGTTCTTAAATTTCCAATCCACTTTGATAAAAAAAAGAGTGCTTTGCATATAGGTTTTAGACAAACAATCCAAAATAAATGTATTTTGAGCTAATTTTGTAGCACGAGAAAAGTCAAGGGTGGTGAATATGTTTTAAAGCCGCTGTAACTCCTAAAGCATGTAGCAGCAACTCGTCGATCAGCAACATATCCCTTTATTGAAACTAAGCGGTGTTTCAACACCCAAAACTACCGCACACAGTCCCACTGCTTTGAGCTTGATTTGTAGGACGTCGTCAGACCTGGCAACCCAATCTGGCAATGCAGCCCTCCAGTGGGAGATAGACATTATGTTGCTGTCTGTCCCGTTCTACGGCCTCTGAGCTGCTCTCTAAGCCAAACCCATGGAGCCACAGCCTGTCATTTCCCCTGCGAAACCCAATTATGCTCTCTCCTAGCCAAAACCAATGAGCTGAGGAGCTCTGCAGCGGCCAGAGATGGTTCAAAATGCTTGTGGAGAAGATGAGGGGGAGTGTGTGTGTGTGTGTGTGTGTGTGTGTGTGTGTGTGTGTGTGTGTGTGTGTGTCAGAGCGCATTAGCGCGAG
>OMLI01090130.1:0-20047 GCA_900302605.1 Rondeletia loricata | reverse complement strand
TTTTCACAACGGGAGACTGTCGGATTGAGTACAGTGCTGCTGATCTACTGGTCTGTGATGCCAAATGACAGACATGACGTGATGCACGCATTAGAGTGCGCCACAGATGAGCCTATGTATGGGAAACACTGCAGTAGTAATGTACATATTCATACAAATCTATTTTGTATTTTGACAAACAAAAGTTCAGAGTTAAGATAAAGCTCAATGGCAGAGTTGACAATAGTTTTCTTGACTGAGAAAAAAAAAAAAAGATTACACAGCCAAGACTGAACAGTTTGAGATTATGCTGCTATTTTAGTTAACACAGATTATTGTCATTTTACCTTGAATGCCATTGCTTTAATTTATTTTTCTTATTGTTCTAAAAGTTTTGGTTTTGACTGAAAACATTGTCCAGGTTTGAAATAAAGCACAATAATGCATTTGACAGTGTTTCCCCTTTTTTTTGGAAAAAGTATAGAGAGTATAGAGTATCGAAATTAATGACTTGGTATTGAAACGAAAATGTTGGGATCGTGACAACACTAATTTGACGAATTGACAACACTAGTAGTTTCGGGGGGCCTACCACCCCCCCTGAAAAAAATCCTAGGGGAAACACTGCACATGCAAACCAAATTTTAAAAATAGTGATACATGGGCCAAACATGCAAATCCTAATATAAAAGGCCACAAAGCTGTACAATACTGGGCTGTTTATTGGGTTTGTTTGATCTGATGGAGTGGACAGTTTCTGAAATGTTCTGATGCCATTGCATCATCTTCGTGTTATGTGGTCAAGATTTCCTCCAAGGTTTCAGATGGGTTGTGTTCAGACTCAAGGTACAAGTAAATACAAATGATATGCAAAGACATCCTGAGGCCATTTGTGTTACCCTCTACTAATACCCACTGGTCTCTCTCAGTAGGTAATCAAGTTCTTTGTAAACTGTCTGATGAATGCGATTTGGCCAGGGCACGCATTCAAGCTAGTGTTTACTCACTAGAGTTAAAATTGCAGTAAACCAATGTGTTAGCCAACACAAACCAAAGCAGATTTTTTAAATGCACTCTACTTTTTCACGGTTCGAACATAGCCTATATGCACGTAGACTAAATGTAGAAAGTAATAGACTGTCGTGGGTAAATGATAAGTAAAAAATGTTGGTGGCCCCAGTGGAAAGTTAGTTTGGAGCCCTGCAACTGTTATTCCACTGGTCCAGAATTGTTTTCTTTGCAATTTTCTGTGACATCTCACAGATGGCACATCTCACAGGTCATGAGAGGTCATAATAATGAATTAATTCACACGTTATATAAATTACAGGCAGATGCCATTTTCCTAACCAGTCACATGCTTACAGAGATGGAATTTATTTTCTCAGGGCAACTTTGATTACAAATGACAGTTATCCAAAGGGCAGACCACTCATTCACTCTCAAAGAAAGAAAAATATTAAGTAATCAGATGTCAAGAACATATTTCTCAGACAGAATAGTGTTGGCTTGATGCACATCTTGAGTTTGATTGGGATATTCTGGCCTCCCCATATGCAACAAAATTAAGGGTGTAAACGGTATAGAGTTTAATCCAATTGCACCAAACAAGGCAGGTGTATTTATTGTATTCCCGCAAAGGTATTGATGCACACTAGCCAATACAGCCCAGCTCATTCCCGGTCGACAGTATGACATTAACAACCTTGCCATAATGTCTTGCATTCAGGCTAATTTTAAGCTATTGCATTCGTTTTAGCCATACTACGTACCTGAAGTTAGCGTCAGTCGCAAAGCAGGAGGCTAGCTGGTACTCAGAAAAACATTCAGCTAAGTTACAACGGCAACTTATTCCACAAAGAAGTTCAATACTTGGACTAAAGACACATTGCAGCACAATAACGACGGCTAACTCACCTTCGTAATGTAGTCTCCCGATGTTATTGTTCATCTTGTCCAGGAACTGAGAGTTCAACAGGTCCATTCTAGTGAAAAGCATTTACACGGACTGGCTAGTTGCTAACATCGATGTTAGCAAAAATACACCAGCGAAGCGAGCAGGCGTCCGTCCTGGATCAGAGGAAAGAGACAGTAACGTTAACGTGGCTAGCACGTTAGCAGTTTGATGTGAATAAAGTTTTCTAACATTAGCTGGCTAGGCGTCCAGCTGCTGACTTGACATCGTTAACGGTACTAACGTTAACTAAATACGTAGCGTTAAGTTAGTTAACATGTTAGCTAACGAACGTAACTTAGCTTTAGATAAGTTTAGATAGCAACGTTAACCACCTTTGACAGACAGCTAATGTTAGCGTATCTCCCTTGCAGAGGCTAGCTAGGTTAGCACACTAGCTAACTGAGCTACGTTGGCACAAGCTAGTCACGTTAGCCCAGTTTCGGACACTAACTTTGTTACAACTTCCTGACTCAACTGGCAAAACAACAGAAGACGGTGAACTTAACGTCGACGACAACTTACAGTGTGATTGCGTTCGACGAATTTAATAACCAATAGCCACAAAGAGGCAAACTACGTTTTCTAAATGACATTTAACGTTAATTCACTTAATATATTAGCTTTCCAGCTGGCATGCTAGCTAGCTCAGTGAGTTGCCTGAACAGTCACTAGTTTTCAGACAAAAGGAGTGGCGTCTAGCTGCAGCCATGACGGCGAGGCGGAAACAGGAGTGGATGTATTATTATAATACTTACATACTATATGTATACTATAATACTATTACAGGCCCTGCTGGGGTAACATTAGTGGATCTGCTTGACACAAAGACGCATCTTATGCCATTCAGCGAAAAAGTAATTTTATTCCATTTAAATACTGTTAACCACTGTGTCACACAATTTATTATTACAAATATTATTGTTGCTGTGGTGCATTTGCCTCAATAATAATATTTGTAATTAACATTATTTAAATAGCAGGGTTTACAAAGTGCTTTACAAGAAGGCATAAAAACAAGAATAGTAAAATATATAAAGGAGAACTGACACCAACTGCATATCGGCCTGACAATGCTGCTTGCATTGATGACCCGTCCGACCATATTCAGGTACCTGGATGACGTGTTTATCTGATGGTGCTTTCTTGTATGGTTTTAAAGTACCATTATAGGTATGTGTTAACTCTCCCCTTCACATCAGAGAAGTGGTATTTGAGGCAGCCTATGGACCTATGGTATTTATTTCTCCACATGAAAACGATGTGGCCTGGACAGTATTTACCAACAATAGCAGAGTTTTGACATCACTTTTGGGGTTTCAGATCACCGTGTGTGGTGGAGGGGCTTCACTGACGGAATGCACCAGAGGAAGAGGGGACAGGACTGGCTTGATTAGCTCCAAGGTGGGAACCTTGGTGGAACAGTCCATCAGTAGCCTGGCTGCGGCATACAGATAAACCACTGGGGGCGGCAGCACCACAGAAGACGTCAGCAGACATCTGACTGGAAATGCTGGGCTAGTAGAGACTTCCTGAAAAGCAGATTGGACAGCACACAATACATCCATGACAGCACAGCAGAGGTAGGACTAGTCATGCACTGGATCACTACTACCAGCTGGTGGCACTGGCACTCTAGCAGCCATGCACAAAATGCAGTGCATGCTACAGCTTTGCATTACCACTTATGACCAATTATCAACAAGAACATAGGACACCTAATTCCAATTTCCATGTATATATTTTCAGCCAGGAAATCTTACACTTCATTTTCAGTCTGTGAAGGAGCAACATGATATGTTACAGCCTAAACTGGGGAAGAATTGGACAATGAACAGTATGAGTGCAACTCATGTTCTCCACCAGGTACTGTAGTGTAAAATGCATGGCAATGCAGGTTAATTCCCTTTGAGGTATTTATAATGTATATGTTAGAGCCAGAGTTTGCCAATGCCACTGATTCAACAAACTTGCATTGTCCATTTAAGATTGAAAGAGGAATACCACTGAATTTCAGCTTTTAAATATGTTATTCTTATTCACTAGGATAGTTTAGTCTTTATTACCGAATAGAAGCAACAGAAGAACCTGTTCTATCTCCAAATCTGTGATGTTATACAGATGTATATAGAATTAATTGGAATATGTATCTGTGACACTACTGGGTTGAGAACTAATAGTGCTGCTATAATGCAAAGCTAATTTGTGTAAAACATTCATGTATAAATACACTTCGACACCTAGTTGCTCCACACTTGGAAAAGCATAAAACAAATGCAGGACTGTGTTTCGTAGCCATTTCATCATATTTCAACACCATACATCCTGATCTTAAAGATGCAAGAAAAAAATTATCAAACAGTTTATACCATAGAAATATCCACCAATTCATATTGAATCGACTCTTTCGTGGAATGTTGTGCACACAATGAATCTGTTAGCAATTAGATACAGCAGTGCATGTGCTTTCCCCATAGGTTTCAGTCTTTTGGTGCAAGTAGTCTGATTTTATCTTCTTCTTTTTTTTTGCTCTGTCATCCAAGTCCAACCTGGACAGTGGCCTGTTAGTGCAATTTAAATCTCAGATGGCTAGACACCAGAGTGTACTCAAAGATTGTTGGTGAGCCACTGGAACTGACATTGAGGCCAGCTAATAACATTTTCTCTGACCCATCCATTATGTGCAGATTACCAGCCTATGCCATTAGGAAGGTGTTCCAGGATACCACATTATAGACTTAACAAAATATAACTATTTTTTCTCTTAACCAATCAGACTACTCAATGAGTAATTGAGTACACAAGACACTGGGAACGTGAAATGAAAGGCTCCTGTGCAATAAATGGGCAGGCATAATAATAGAAGGCCTATTATTATATCTTACGCAATGAATGGGGCGGAAATGAATGTTGTGTATTATGTGGGGAAATGCATGTGATGTTTGTGTTATATGTAATGTCTGAGTAAATGAGTGTTATGCAAAACAATGAGATGAGCTAATGAAAAAAGAGCCCACACCCAGCGAGGTGCCGACTTCTGGGGCATATACATTTCAAAATAGAAAAAGGTTATTCTCTCACTTGTGTGATGTTTATTGACCACCAATGTTTCAGTACAAGGCTTTCATCAAGGTGTGAATTACGTGAAACACTTCTGCTCTTGACGCAAATGTTTTTTAAATGACAAATCAAAGTATTTTCATGTCGTATTCTATCATATGAATCACAAAGTTAGTCTGTATTCATTGTAGTCTGAAACGATTAGTCGATTAATCGATTAGTCGATCGACAGAAAATTTATCGATTCGAATTTTGATAATTGATCAATCGTTTTAGTCATTTATCAAGTAAAAATAACAAACATTTGCTGGTTACGGCTTCATAAATGCAAAGTTTGCTTGCTTTTCTCCGTTTCATATAATTATAAAATGAATACTTTGGTTTTTTCGTGGCTGCTGGTCAGACTAAGTAAGCTATTTTAAGACTCTGGTAACTTGTGATGGGCATTTGTCATTATTTGAGACATTTTATAGACTAAATGATTAATCGATTATTCGAAAAAAGAATTGATTGATTAATCGATAATGAAAATAATCGTTAGTAAGTCATAAGTAAGAGTCCATACTGTCTGATTTCTAACTTTGGGAGAAAAAAATGTCATGTTCAGAAATAATATAATATATGTAATATATGTAAATGTATATGTAAAAGTTAACTGCCATTTCCACTTCAGGCTACATTTTTTGTGTGTTTCAGATTTAGACTGTGTAGTCCCTGTGCCTAGATTTATGGTGACCTTTAGGATATTGACTTGTTGATGTTTTTCCTTACTCTCTTTTAAAATCCCCATCTGCTAACCTGTGTCAGAGACCCCATAGAGGTCTACGATAGTTTCATCAGACAGCATTAGTTCCTCTTATATTATGTAGAGCAATTAAAAGATGCTATAGTCGCCTACTCATTTATTATTATTATTAGTAGTAGTAGTAGGAGTAGGAGTAGTGTTGTTGTTAGAATTAGCAATTATGTTATTGACGTGTGCTTTACAAGGATATATGCTTTGCAAATGAATTGCTATTAATTAGCAAATCACTTTTCCTATCATAATAGTGACAAGGTGTCAAGGATTACAAGGTGTGTTTGTGTGGTAGCATGATAATATAGATTTTCTTTGTGTAGAAGTGAGGAAACTCCCCATAATAATGTGTATATAAACATATAATTGCACATAATTACAAACCCATAGTGGACAGAAGCTGGCCAATATATTCTACTAAAACAGTGAGGTAAAGCATGTCTTGTGGGAAAACCCTCTGTGATTAAACCTTGACTGCAGGGGCTTTGAATCTCTTGAATTCAGTTATGAAAATAAGTAAATTCAAGAGATTTATAGGTGCTTGATAAATCAATTAAGTGAGGGAGGGGGTTAACTGCATATGATAGTATCTCAAGGGACTGCTGCTGACGCTTTTCTCTCCTTCTGCATTGCCCACTAACACTAGTCCTAACAGCCATTTTAGATTTTCATGGCTGCATTTTGCTCAGACAGAAATGCTGTATAGGACAGAGGGGAGAGAAAACACAAGGAACAGAGGGAGCAGGATTAAGGCAGTTGTGATGGAGTCCTCAATATTTCCCCTTGTACTTCCACTGGGAACCCCTCTCTCTATTTTTTTTCATGCAGTGGTTCAAAAAAAGCATGAGGCAGTAGAAAATGGGGGAGGGGTAGAGGAGACAGGCACACCAGTGAGTGAGAGAGCGGAGAGGAGAAGAGGGAGAGCATCTTTTGCAACGATCCAGGAAAGCAGAGGGTAAGGTGATTGGCTGAGGGAGAGTGTAGCGTCACTGCCACTGAGGGGGAGCTCTGAGGATGCTCCGTTGAGCTGGGAGGGAAAGGGAATACATTCGCTGGGAGTTTGCATTGAGAGCTCAGCCATTATCAGCTGTACACAGACAACTGGGAGCCCTCTGCAGAATAAATCAACACTGGGGTGATATCCTGCACCTGCACTGCCTCCTCAAAATTCTCTGCATCTTGTCCTTGTTGATTCTTTGGCCCTCTCAGCTGCAGCCATGAATTATTTGCGTCGGCGTCTCTCGGACAGCACATTCATCTCTAACCTGCCCAATGGCTACATGACAGACCTCCAGAGGCCTGACCCTGCTCAGCCTCCTCCACCTGCCTCCACCACCCCAGCCAAGTCTCCTACAGCTGGGCCTACACCTCCCGCCACTTCCCCTGCTCCGGAGAGGAAACCCCAAGCAGCTCAGTCCACTGGGGCGGGTTTCTTTAGCTCTATCACCAACGTGGTCAAACAGACAGCTGCCTCAGCAGGGCTTGTGGAGCAGACGCAAGTCACGACGTCTAAGAAGTTCAAGATTCTCCTGGTCATCGACGACCCACAGCAGGAATGGTGAGGCAACACACTGCTCTACACAGTCATGGCTTGAATAATTTATATGTGTTGTTTGTTTGTACCATCTTTGCGGCCCTCTTGTCCAGGTCATTCCTCAGGAAATAGATTTTCTCCTCATGATTCATTTGAACATAGTAGTTCGGTAAAGGCTAAATAACCACTCAGGCAACAAATCTGAAATCTGTATCAAGCAGCCTGCATATTTGATCAGGGTACTGCTGGTGTGGTTTGACGGTAGAGCATGTCAGTGTAATGACAATACACAGAGGCAGCCAATACGTGGACAGGAGAAAATCAGGTCCATTGATTCTCAGCAGTAACGGCATTACTCCAAGATGGAGGATTTTTATAGTCTTCTATTCTTTTTGTGTTGTAAGAGATATTGTGTTGATGTAATGTAATTTCTTGCTCTGTCAAGGCACACTTTTCTAGCTTTGTGAGTGATATTGTTTGATCATTTTCATTTGCATGCTAGAATTGTATTACACATAAGTTCATTTAGTATATTGATAAGAATGGAGGTAGAGTTTATGACAGATGCCTGTGAAAAATGATGTGAATTGATTAAATGGATTGATGTTATTGCCCTCTAATATAGCATTGCACCATTCTAGAATGGAGAAAAAACATGGATATTCCAAAGGCTGTGCACTATTGGGAAATGCACTTGCTTTCTGTGGAAGTAGCCTAAATACTGCAGTGCTTTCCAACCACCAGTGGGGTTTCCCCCCTGCTCACTGGATAGCTTGCAGGTCACGTGACATGCCCTGCACCTTCACAGGGAACCATTAATGTAACTAACTGCAGCACATGATGCTATTAGGCTCCATTCGTTGATTGCACAAGTGGTACGTAGAGGCAGGTGAAGAAATGGAGTAGAAAAATGAAATAATGTTCTCCACATGCTTATATTAGTCCATTCCACATGGCTACATTTCTCAACCTTCTGAGAGAAAGGACCATCATGGCATGACTGCAGAAAGCAGGCATACATTGAGGGATTTAAGCTATCAACACTGACAGTCAGTTCACTGGGGGCTCTTACTCAGAGGTAGCTTAAAGCAAGCATCTTTGTCAGCTTACTGTGGGAAGGACTTAAAGTGTTGTAAATGTGAATGTGCAGTTGGATTTAGGGGAAACCTATTTTGCTTAGAGGCTGATAACTAGTAGAATAGTAAGCAGTCTTGTAATTCTACCTCTCTGTGATAAACGTTTGTTTACACAGCTGACATATTTTCCACTGCAATGTGTATCTTCTTTAATGTTTGCTAGAGCCGTGCAGCTGGATGTTAAAGTGGATACCCGACACATTTTCAGAATTCATATATGTGACTTTCATGGCCTCTCATGGCACAATCAGTATTTGTGAACACAATCAGAAAGATCTAGAAACCTAGAACTACAACTAACACTCTAATCTGTGGTGTCTTACCGATGTACAGCCTGGAGGGGCTCCTTTACAGTGAATAGGAGACTGACTGTGGAACTCAGACTAACTTTGTGGACTTGAGTCAAATTTTCTAACCTGGAAAATATACTCTGATGTCCAGAAACCCACCCAGGGTGCCTGTTGTATTTCATAGAGCACAGGTCAACCTCTTCCCTCTATTTCATGCATGAAATATAGAGGTGAATTTACAGTAATACAGACAAAGCTTTCATAAGGCATGGGAAAAATATAGTTCAAATCTTGAATTCAGTGTTTTTCTCCTTTAAGCAGCACTCGACAGTATTTCACAATATTTAGTAGCAGGATCTGATTTACATTGACTTAAATAAAAAAATGTAATTTCTTGGAGATTAATTTAGAAATGTGTTGGACCACAAAGTACAGAGCAAGGAAACTACAGATTCTCCTCAGACATTTTTGTGCACAGTGCAGATGGCAAAGAGCCTTCGCCTCATGGACCCATCTGTGCTGGATGTCATGTTGTATACATGTGTGTCACATCAAAGTTAATGGTAGTCTGTAGCCTATGTGGAAGATGCATTGTATTATATAGAGACCAGTTGCTACAACAACATAGCCACTGTGGAGGGATTACATTTCGGTGGAATATAGGTTTATAGCTGCAGGTACATGTTGCATTGAATTTGACTGTCCCTTCTGAGGAAATTACCCTTCTTTGAGTATCGTACTAAACCGCACTAAATCACCCAACTAGAAGGATATAGGCTTGCCTAATTCAGGAGGCCAGGCAATGTCCACTTATCCTGTTTATGTGACCAAGACGGGCCATTTAGATAATAGAAATCTAGATCGATGTTAATAAGATAAGACCCACATCAGTGGGATGGATGCCTGGCTTTTGACTATATGCATTCACTTGTTCCACATTTACTATGAACAGAAAGCCAGTTGCTTGTGGAGGAATAAGGATTAGCTGCTAGTGTGCCAATACATTGACACTGCTCTGCAGTTCTGCCAAAGGAGCACAATATAATGCATTAAACCAAAACCATGTAATTCATCAAAGGTCAATCTATATAAGAATGTTCAGGGGGTTGGGCTAAATTAGTAAGTAAATTAACTTTTCACACCACTCTGTGTCTAAGTATATAACAAGATTACATATGCAGTTCTCCTCTCTGATAAAAACATCAAGTGATTTCCTGCTCTGAATTCATGTCTGTCGCCTGACATATTGAATATAATATCAATTCATTCAGTGAATGTGGTCTGTAGACTAACTTTGTCCTTAGTGGTTCCTTGCTTCATATCTCCAGCATGTAGTCAACGGGGAGATCAGTTGCTCGATCCAAAAGGCTGCCTCTGTCTGAGTACCGCATCTTTTTCGTAGCTCTTCAATATCACTAAGCCAGTTGCTTACCTTGTCACTCAGTGTTGGATCAGTGGTCATGGCCAACAAGTTTCTCTTGTGTTTGATTGTCTCACTGGATTGGTCTTCTGTTTTATTCATGGGCCTTTCAGCTAGTGGTTGTAAGTCACCATGACAGGCCAAACCAGTCTTGTTTACTCATTAGACCAAGGTTCTCATTGAGTTTTCTGTAGCTCATAGGTATTTATGTGCTGCTACTGTTCTGTTTGGACTATTATGTTTTACATATGGAAACAAATATAACATAAGGAATGATTAGGATGGAAAACCTGAGCAATGCTGCGCTTCATTGTGGGAGGGGCAATTTCAATACTTTGTCTGCCCTATGCAGCAGATGAAAGCCAGTATGATGAGACCTGGTGGCCCCAGGACACAGTAAAGTCCTCCAGAGTAATTACAACTGGCAGAGCGCTCAGCCACCAGTGCTTGTTTATCATCCTACACCTTAACTAGAGGAGAACCACAAGGTCCCTCAACAAAGAATATATGCATGATTGCACAGTTTTAGGGAACATAGCAGTGTTGTTGTTAACAGTTCCTTACAGCTTGACATTACTGAAGACAGTCATAAGACCTCTCTGGCTCGATCCTGCCACTTTGCTATCTTAGATTGAGTTTTGATTAGAGGTTGCTAAAGAGCGCTAAACAAGGAAACAGATCCTAATAGAAAGCAATGGGGAAAGTACCCAAATTGTCTGACAAACTACAGGAAGGATATGGCTAATCACAGCGCATTATACTTAGCCAAGCAAGCAAGCAAAGGTGACAGAGATTATTCACAATCATACCCTCATTAGTGCTATGATATTCCAAGCTAATCTAATGAAAAAGCTATTAGATGGAAGTGCAATGAGAGCAACAAAAATGAATCAAATATTTCACTGTTAGTTTTAGATGAAAATGACCCGTCTTTATTGCTTTATTGCTTCCGTTATTGTTTCCATACAACTGTCATTCAGATTCATTTAGGCAGATGAGAGAGCAAGGCTTGACCTCCCACTGTGGTCCACATTGATCAGTCTGTTCTTGTAGCAGACATCCGGGCTGCATGCCTGACCTCAGGTCTGAATTAGAAACACTGTTTGCTTGTCAATTGTTGACATGATAATTCACAATTGACCCAAAGCTTGGATCGGTTTGTTATTCTGAGACCACACACGCAGCTCCAGAGCCTGTTGTAGGGGTGATCAATGTCATTTAAGAAACCCTATATCCTCAGGTGTAAGTCTGATGTCAGTGTTATCTGGGTCATAGTCCACATTTGTAGTGCCTAACAGAAAAGGAACAGTGTTCACTTGCTGGCAGACGGTCTTCTCCTCCCTCATTGTCGTCCCCTGAGAAGTCTCATCAGAGAGAAACTATCTCTTATCATAACCTCTCTCTTTGTCTGCCACCTACCTCCCTGTCTACAGAGGTGATTTCCCCTTGCATTCAAATAGATTTTCTATACTATCCAGTTGTTCTGCATTGATTGAGAACATAGAAGACAGTATTGTGGGCATTAGTTGAGAGAAAATGTTTTGTACTGTCAGCTTAACCTTATCCTAACATTATTCACATGCAAGAGTGAATACTAAGTAGGCTAACTTATGAGACATTAAAATTCAGGTAGTGCTCCAGCTCACCAAGCTCTGCTCTCATCTCTCTCTCTCTCACATGAATATGCAATTTGCTTTCAGATAGCAACATGCAGCCATCAATATAGTTGCCTGATGCCATTGTCTGTACTTCCTGTCTTGCTCTTGAAATCTGCAGTTTGGATACTGATGTGTTTGTCATTTGTCACAAAAGATCAACTGTATTTGTCTTGTTTACTTTTGCATCACATCTTTAATTCAAGTCCAAACTGCGCATATTGATTCTGTCTAATGAGTGATCAACATTTGCTGTCATGTTCTTCTCTACCTCTCTCTCCTCTCTCCCCTGTGCTTTTCTCCATCGTCTTGTAGTGCTGCACAGTTATGGCTAAAATGATATTTTGCTAGGTATTGTGATCACAATTATTAATCATGATAATTGGCGTTGGGGAACAAAATTATTTTTGCAACTTGCATCAATATCATGACCATTCTCAACTACAGCAAGCGTTCTAGTTTATTGATTATTATTCCCCATAGGGAAATTCTCTTTTTACATTATTATTATATCAACACTGCCATATTGAAATGTGGAAGTTCTACGAAACTTTTTCCTTGTGTAAAGGTTACATCACGTTTTGCATCACATCATTTCAGCATTGTTGCCCTGCAGTAGATGACTGTCATTTTAAGTTTAAGGTTGAATTTGTGTCCATGGAAAGCTTTATGGAATTCATTAACTGAAAGGAAAAAGCCAACAAACTCTTTTTCCATGGCGCTGTTAACAGCTGAAATCACCATATGGCTTCAGCATTCTGCAGTTTGCATGTCTGTGGGGTGTCAATATACAGACAGTGTTTGATCTGAAGCTTCAGACCAATGGAACTGGATTCCTTCTTCAGCACTGATCCACATAAAAAACAATTTAACGGCCCACAGATCTCATTTTTGTTCAAGCCAGAAAGCCAGAGATGCAATCTGTATTAGTATTCAACAGTGCTGAAACACCAAACAGGAAAGGTGCAGCCATTTTATGAAATTGTGAATGAGCGACTTGCTCAGTCAGCATGTGACCTCACTGCATCATTCACTAATAACCCACTAGGTGGCACTGCCAGTGGACTATTCAGGGGGAAATGCCTAATTGCATCTACCGTATCTATATACTGTATAACAGTGGAGGGCTTGCCTTTAAAGGCCCTATATGTAAGTTTTCGGCCGAAATTAACATTCATTTTGCGTTTTTTATTGCCAATGAGTGAATTCTCCATAACTAATGAGAACTAATGACACCAGCCTTATCTCTCTCTGTTCAGCCGTTCAGTCTCTGTATGAGCAGGACTGTGGAGGTGGCGGGCCGACATTTCGCGGCAAATTTACCGGATGTGACGTTATGCGCGTTCCCGAGCCTGCCTCTCACACACACACACACACACACACGGGGCACGCATGAGCCAGGAGCACGTGTAAGAGACTGACCTCAGTTCCCTTAACGGCCACTGTCATACACTGTCAGTAAGAGTACCAGCTTACATATAGGGCCTTTAAAAAGTATATGGTATACAGTAAAAGCAATGAATAACTGTTTTTATCATCGTTCCTTAAACATGCCATGTTCATTAAATAGCTCTGCCAGTATGAATGGAATGTGCTCTAAGAAAGGCTGCAGTAGGAATATTATCAAAATATTGAGAAGCGTTTATCTGCTCCATAAAATAAAATAAAAGTGTGATGTATTCAATAATGACTCATTCCATATGTTGTTGTAAAGTGATTAATATCAAGTGCTAGAGGAACACCGGGGTAGTTAATCAATAGGGAATCTCAATCTGCATTATTATGCTGAAGGTTAATCAATTCTTTATGTTTATGTTTTGCCCAGGGCAAAATTATTCCGGGGAAAGAAAGTACATGGAGATTATGACATCAGAGTGGAGCAGGTACGTTTCGCCAAGCCGGTGATATCCAGCATACTGTATGTACTTATTTTTCATTTGTACTCTATCTTCATATGCTTCTTATTCATCAACCCTTCAGGCTGAATTCAATGAGATCAATATCGTGGCTCATGCCAACGGGACCTGTAACGTTGACATGCAGGTTCTGAGGAATGGTACCAAGGTTATCAGGTGAGAGACACACACACACACACACACACACACAAGAAGACAGAGGGGATGGAGGAAGCCATAGTGTCTCATTTTTGTAATGACATTTTTGTCACATCTCTACTATACTTCTCTTTTCTAGGTCTTTCAAGCCAGACTTTGTCCTCATACGTCAACATGCCTTCAGTATGACCCAGAATGAAGATTTTCGCAATCTGATCATTGGCCTGCAGTATGGTGGTGTCCCTAGCATCAACTCCCTGGAGTCCATCTACAACCTGTGTGACAAGCCATGGGCGGTAGGCTTTCAGCAGGGGGCAGCTCTGTGGGAGATCATTACTGTAGTACATATCCAGGAGAGCAGCGCAGCTGGGAGAGGGATGATAATAAAGATCTATTCTCTGTCTCTAAAATTAAACCTATCTCTGAGCATGATTGTTAAAATGTATCATGAGACACACACACACACACAAACCGTTTTGCATTTCATCTGTCCTCTGAAATTATTGCTAAAGTATATCTGAATTATGGATCCTTATGTGTGTCCAGTTTGCCCAACTGATCAACACCTACAGGAAGCTGGGTGCTGAGAAGTTCCCACTGATCGAACAGACCTTTTACCCGAACTACAAGGAGATGGTGAGAACCCTGTCATCCCCTTCTAATGCTCTCTGAAGTTTTAGAAATTTGACACTAAAGGTTACACCGACTGTGACTGTGAAACAAAAGCATCATATAAAGAAAGAATACAAAACATTAAAATCAAGTTTGCACTTTCTCACCCCAGGTAACCATGCCATCCTTCCCTGTAGTTGTGAAGATTGGACATGCCCACTCTGGTATTGGAAAGGTATAGAGATGTTTGCTATCGCAGTAATATGAAGGAATACATCACTTTATTTTGCTGTTGTTCTTTTGGGAACTTCCTAAATCCCATACATAGGATGAGATGCTAAATATTGTTAAGTAGCTTTTAAATCCATATCTCCTTTCACGTTCCCTGGGTATATACTGTTCTCTGTCTCTACTGTGTGTAGGTGAAGGTGGAAAATCACAGTAAGTTCCAGGACATAGCCAGTGTCGTGGCTCTCACCCAGACCTACACCACCACAGAGCCTCTCATCGACTCCAAGTACGACATCAGAATCCAGAAGATTGGCAATGACTACAAAGCCTACATGTATGTATCATTCCGCTGTTTTTGCTTTACATTATGAATAAATGTAAACGCCTGAAGTTGTTTTCATTTGTACGCTTTATACACTTCAGGAGAACATCTATATCTGGTAACTGGAAGACCAACACAGGCTCAGCAATGCTTGAACAGGTGGCCATGACTGACAAGTGAGTCTTGAATAGGGACGCCACGCTGCAACAACTCATAGATTAATGTCTTATTTTAACAGAGCAAATCAGCACAATCCTAAACAAAATAATACGCAGGCTAATTAATAGTGTTAACTGTTTAACGTGTACATTATTAGCAAGCGATGGGAATGTTTGTGTCATATAGTAGCATGAACTGAACATCAGCATCCCGTGGAAACCTCTCGATATGCTTCTACTGTTCATGAGTCATGTTTTGTTGTATGTTGGGCTGTCCACTCTTCTGAGAGCGAGTATTGATTCTCTCATGCCTCTGTTTAGGTACAAGCTGTGGATTGACACCTGCTCAGAGATCTTTGGGGGTCTGGATATTTGTGCAGTCAAAGCCATCCATGGGAAAGATGGCAGAGATTACATCACAGAGGTAGGGGTCACTGATTCATTTACTGAGATTCATTCGACTAGGTTTGAATATTATATCTGAGCAGTAAAAATTTGCAACTTTAAATTAAAATGATGTAACTTACAATACAATAGTGTGTACATAGTACTATGGGATCACGGAAGTACAAGCGTTGCCTATTTCTTTAGACACATTGTTGCAGCACATCACCTAAATTAAATGTGGCACACAGACGAATTGTAAATTAGGCACTACTCAATGGTATCGACATCGTCTCCCCCTGCTAAAACCATCTTCCATGTTGCTCAGGTGGTGGGCTCTTCCATGCCCCTGGTAGGGGAGCACCAGGCTGAGGACAGGCAGCTCATTGCTGACATGGTGCTGGCAAAAATGGACCAGTCAGCAGAGAAGGCAGCTAATGCCCCCCAGAGACCCACCACCATACAGCCATCGCAGGTACAGTAACACACAGGCACAGGACACACACAGCCCCAGCCAGGAAATCTGTCACACAGATGAGAAACAGGAGGCTTCTACTTGTATTAGTTTAGTATGTCATTAACGTTACTATGTCATGGGACATTATGAAACAGTATGTATTTTTTGTATGAGATTAACCTAGGCATTTTGAGATCTCACGAGGAGAAAAGCGACAGGAATGTTACCGGATGAGTTAATTATTTCTTTGTCTTTTTAGGGTGCTGGCCAGAAGGGGGAGATTGTAACTGAACCCATTAAGAACGGTGCTGGGCACCCACCTCAAGGTTGTCTGCAGTACATTCTCGACTGTAATGGCGTTGCAGTGGGTCCAAAACCAGTCCAGGCCAACTGAGTCACCTGGGAGAAAGGGGATAGTCTCAATGTCTAGATAACAATGATGTACATTAGCTGAACACACACGCAGAGGCGTGTGTGGATGCTGATAGCTAGACTCAGATCTTGGTGATGTTAGCTTGGCACAGCTGAGTGCTGGCCTGGACTGTGTTTTTTCCTCTATGCAGTGTCAAAATGTACTGTCTACTTGTTGACCTGTTGATTTGTGTGCTTGTAAAGGTCACCTATGTTTCAGTAGCTGTGGTTTTTCTTTGGGGCTGTTGTTGATGATGTAAAAAGCAGATTGTGCCTACACTGAGTTCAGTGCTGCTCTGTGCCACCTGTTTGACCCAGCTATGACTCTTTTATTTGCCCCCTACCCCTTTCTGTTCTCCATTTTGGTGTGTATCTTTAGATATTGTTCAAACTGTGGTTTGTCGTGCAGTTTGAAGTTTGTGTATATCTCAATATGTACACGTGGGTGCGTATGACTGTAATGGTGATTATTTTCATACATATACTGAATAGATATTTATTTAATTTTGCATGATTGACACAAAGGCAGGTAAAAGTCAGTTATAAATGTCTGATCAACTGGGATGTTCAAGTAACATCGCTGTTACTGTATATCCAAGCTATGTTCCCTGTGATTCATGCATTGTGAATGTGTCATAAGAAATGAATAGAATATATCAGTTCTACAGGATACATGTATTCATTAAAAAAACATTAACATTAGCATTAACGCAATGAGCGCTAAGGTGTACACTCCTGCAGGATACAGAAGAGATGTACGTTGCCTTTCTTAATGGAAGTTGTTTATCTATAATACTAATACACTAGAAAAGAGATTACTTATTTAGAACGCTCTTAGAATACCAGTAGATGGATTCATAATACATATTAAAAATAGAGAAACTGAGATTCTAGATTTTATTATATAAATGATATCTAACAGGACATCCTGTAGAAGGTCTATACACACAACTTCAATATATTTGTATAATTTTGAACCAAAGAATCAATTATTTTCTTTCAATCACACTCTTTGCACTCCAGTAACCCACAATGTAAATATCTGGGAGGGGACTGTTAGGCCTGCAGTTGGTCAGTTGGTGTACGTATGTGATAGCATTAAAGAATAGAGCTGCAAGAGGAACAGAGTACATACAGCCTGTTGTACATCACGTTTCAGTGAATTGATACTGTATCCAAACTATCGTTGTCTTGCTTTCAGTTGTGTGGAAGCAGACATTACAGCTCGTAATCAAAACTTGCATTGTGTATGATCTGCCATGAAATACCAGACGTAAAGTCTTCCCATGGTCCTCATACTGGAGGCTATCATGATGGTGTTGCCATGACAACAATGCAAGTGCTCTGAGGCTTTGTGTGGAGTGATGCTCCTGTTACTGCCATTCAAAGATTCAACATGTTTGCCTTATCATACTCCTCCCGTGAGTTGATGGAGAGTGCAATATATATATTTGTCTTTTACTTCATATTCAATTTATTTTTTAATCAGATCTTCCACCAAAATCGATTCATGAAGCTGTAGTCTCAAATGTGTCATCCACATTGAATTAATTTAAACACTTTTTTACATGGATGTCACTTAAAATCACTTGGTTGTTGTCAGGGGGCTTTTTTGGAGGCCATTTAATGTGTCTAATACCCTAAATGGTTAAACCGCTAAATAGCCACCCAAATCAATTGTAAAAAAAAAAGTCTGTACCATTCTCCAACAATTTGTTTGTTGATAGATAATATACAATATGTTCAGCAAGCTCTATGTGCAATTCTTTTCCAAGGTGTATTAACTGCCATTGTATCTGTGAGAGTAACCTTGTAAAAGCCATGCCTGAGGCTTTATGGATGTGTTGTTTTGTTTTCTAGGAAATATGCCATGACATTGATTTCCAAGGGAGGATAGTGCAGAGGTACCATGGTCTGAAATAGTTGCATGGTTAAGCCTTGGTTGAGTGATTTTGATTGAATATTTGATAAATTATTACTGGACGTTTATTTGGCCATTGTGTCCAGGTGGAACTTGTATATTTTCAAACCTGCAGGACTGTAACTATTTAGGACCATGGTTACTTAGTAAATGTATGTACTTTTAAAGCTGGTGTTGGACTGTTTTAAATCAAGAACAGAATACAATATATTGTGGAAAAAATTCCATTATGGATATTTCCCCTATGTCACTGGCAATAAAGCTTCCTTTGCAATATATGTTTGGTCTGTGTCACCATATTGTTTATGGTTATATTGTGAGTAATACTATTTCTTAAGGAAACATGATAAAGTAGAATCAATTCAACAAAGTTAGTCATAGGCTTTATCAATGATATCCTATTGAAAGTGGGGAGAACCCTACCGTTCCAAAATGGTTGGGCATATCCCTCTCATCTAAATTCACATAGCACACAGCCACGAAGCATGAGCACCCCACATTGCATTGCTTCTAATGCATGGAGAGATAACAACTGCATTGTGGTATTGTATCCCCTCTGCTTTTTTGTGCCTTTTTTTGTGGCTTCTACCTTCCCTACACAATGTCAAAGTGGGATTGCTGTTTGTGTCAAATCAGTTGATGAATAAACCAGCGATCTGTGAATAGATACTTGAGTAGATACTATGAATAGACTAACATCACATCTAAACCCTCATTTATCATTCTGTCTGCATAGCTAAGATGCCTGAATATCATTAAGTGTCTCTTGTACTGAAATTAGGGGGCCCAGTGGAACCCCAAGGATTACTTTCACAAAGGCCTGCTCCAAAGTTGACCCCCAAAGCTCCTGCAAAGGTCCTAAGCCCAAGGCTCAACCCAGCAACACAGCCTTCCCAGGCACAGTCTGTGAACCAAGACAAGGTAACGTCAGGAGGACCGGAGGCCCAGCCATCTCCCGCCCAGCCTGCAAAACCTGCGCTTCAAAGACAGCGCAACTCAAATACTCCCATCCAGCCTGAATGCCAGGGTCCTCCTCAGGCCCAGCTGGAGCCAGCAGCCCCGCCTCACAGAGAGACCCCATCTCAGAGACCACAGACATCTCTGGGTCCAGAGCAGCACCAGTCTCTGGTGGAAGAGCAAGCCACGGAGGAGAAAACACAGGCACATCCACAGCTGAAGTAAGAATAGCTTCAACTCGTGATGTTCAAATGAGTACAGTAGCTATTTGAATTCTAGATGTTTATTGCGCCCTAGAATAGACCTATTCAAGCATAGTAGGCCTACAGACAATTCATTTGTGAGGGTTGTTTGCTCTGATACAGCCTCACTCTATTTGCACGTACAAAGCAATAATTCTCTTGTCTTCCAGCAAATCCCAGTCCCTGAGCAGTGCCTTTGGCCTGAAAGACACATCCTTTTTCCGCACCGCCAGTGAAGACGTGGCAAACGCTGAGACCATCCGCAACTTGAGGAAGTCTTTTGCTAGTCTGTTCTCTGAATAGATAAAGATAGGCATGCTTAATTTTCAAAAGAGATTCAACACATCTGACAGTTTCTTCTCAATGCTTCCATTGCTAACCTTCCTGTTTGCTTTGCTATATATATAAATATATTCTGTACATTAGGTGTACTGCCAGTGACATGATTTCAACCAGTGTAAGGTGAATGTCTAT
>OMLI01090129.1:0-12059 GCA_900302605.1 Rondeletia loricata | reverse complement strand
TGCATCCATATAGTTCAGTGCCTAATAAATGTCTCTTTTCGAGATAAAACTGCACATTTTAGAGTGGCCTTTTATTGTGACCAGCCTAAGGCACACCTGTGCAATAATCATGCTGTCTAATCAGCATCTTGATATGCCATACCTGTCAGGTGGATGGATTATCGTGACCAGCCTAAGGCACACCTGTGCAATAATCATGCTGTCTAATCAGCATCTTGATATGCCATACCTGTCAGGTGGATGGATTATCGTGACCAGCCTAAGGCACGTGCAATAATCATGCTGTCTAATCAGCATCTTGATATGCCATACCTGTCAGGTGGATGGATTATCGTGACCAGCCTAAGGCACGTGCAATAATCATGCTGTCTAATCAGCATCTTGATATGCCATACCTGTCAGGTGGATGGATTATCTCGGCAAAGGAGAAGTGCTCACTAACACAGATTTAAACACATTTGTGAACAAAATGTGAGAGAAATAGGCCTTTAGTGTTCATAGAAAGTCTTAGATCTTTGATTTCAGCTCATGAAAAATTTGAGCAAAAACAAAAGTGTTGCGTTTATATTTTTGTTCAGTGTATTTGTATTAGATGGCCTATCTTGATGGTCTTGATGCACTCAGGAAGACTGATTAGTACATATTGGTGTCTCCATTTCACCATTTGGAAATATTGTACATTTTCTTCTTCTCTTGCAGTTTTGGGATGGCGTATGACTTCATTGATTCCATCGGGGATGATGTTGACGTGGTATCAGACTCAGAGGTTTGTGGAGCTGTTAAAAAGCAAACAACTGTTTTATTTTGTTTCTGAAACGTGCACATAGAGCTGACATTAACTTGTTTTCTCTCCCACTCAGAACATCAAGAAGCTTTTGAAAATCCCCTACAGCAAGTCCCATGTCAGTATGGCCGTTCATCGCGTGGGGAGGACTCTGCTTTTGGATGAGCTGGACATTCAAGAGCTCTTCATGAGGTCCTCTCAGGTAGAGCAGGGCTTTTCCCAGACTTTTTCAAATTAAGGATCGCCCCTCGCTGTATAGATAACTCTTGGCTGGGTATTACTATATGAGGAATTGTATTTGACAGTGTGTACTGTGAAGTGTTTGGATGATAAGTATGTAGAGTGAAGCTTATGATCAATTCAATATCATGTTTCTTATTTTTTCTTAAATAAATCTCTTAAGTTAAACTATTTTCCATTTGACTTCACATTGAGATACATAACTGACAGTTCTTTTAGACTGGCCCTTTAACTTGACTTGGTGTTGCTAAAAGATTAACACTTTTATGTAACCTGATGGTTTGAGAAAGTATGAGGTAGAAGCCTGAAATGTGTTTTGTCAATTTTCATTTGCTATACAACACGAGGGCAGTCAAACTATCCCTTTTTTAAGCATGCGTTTTAAGTAAGTGTGTGCTCCCTTCTTTCTGTGTGTGTTGTTGCAGACAGGAGATTGGACGTGGCTAAAAGAGTTCTACCAGCGGTTGATAGATCAGAAGTGGCAGAGGAAAAAGAAGAGCAAAGAACACTGGTATCAAAAAGCAATCCTGTCAAAGTTCCTCTACTACAGGTGAGTTCATTGCATTACTTGCATGATGGAAAAACCATGTGTTGGGTTTAGCGTAGGACTTAGGCTACACTTCATTTGAATAGATGTCATCTACCTCGGCCCTCCTCCATCACCACTGTGGTTCTGTCCCTGTGTTTCCTCCAGTATAAATGGTGATGGGGCTGCAGAGCCTGTACCGGACAGCCTGAATGAAGGGGAGGAGGAAAGTGGAGCGGAGGAGTTAAGTCCGTCCTGGCCCGCCACCTTCACCAGCACAGCCTCTGACTCAGAGGAATCAGCTGTTCCCAAAGAGGTACCTGGCTATTTGACCGTTATTTGGTAGTCTTCAGCAGTGCAGCCAGACCTGAGAAGGAGTCCAGAGAGGATTGTTATGTCAGAAATTATATGAATTTATTCACGTTGTTGGCCAGGATAAATTATTTGTGCCATATTCACAGCCTCCCATATTGCTGAGTAGTGAGATTAAATGTATTAGGCTGTTAGATTAGACTTGCTGTTGGGTGGCTGCTCAGTGTGTGTTTGTTTTGATGAGTGCCACTTGCGCTGACAGCGTGACTAATACTGCATCTGCAGGAAAGTGTTTCTGTGGACAGCAAGTTTGCTCTGGGCCAGGTGACGTCTGTCCCCAAAGAGCAAAATCTCCCTGCGCTCTTCAACGAGGGGGAGAACAGTCAGGTAATATAAACTTTTAACCTTACTTTGTGACTCTTTCCTAGAGGTTAGAGCTCATGTCACTTTCTTTATTGTATCAATATACCCTACATGTTGTATACATATTGTACGAATATACTTGATGTTATACTTTGACCTCACTTGTTTGACAGGGTTTAAGGAATGACTTCGTGCGAAACATCATGTGGACGTTTGAGGATATCCACATGTTGGTTGGGTCCAACATGCCTATTTTTGGAGGTGGTCGCTACCCTGCAGTCAGTCTGCGACTCAGGTTGGAATTGCTGTTTTCAACCATTTTCTTTTTGGTTTTCTTTTAGATTTTTCTTGTATTAGGCAGAAAGACCAATATTCCAAAGGCACTATCAATTGCTTCTGCAAACGTCCATCCAGGGTCAAAAATTAACACCCGCCAAGTGCCAAATGCCAGTAAAATTTGTCTTTGAGGGATAGATAAATAAGTCACCCGTCACACTGGCCAGTAACGTTCTGAGACGATAACATAACACTTCAAAATGCTCTCTCGTAATTTGAATTCTGTTGCACTTCATGACTCTGTTGCATTCTGTTGCACTTCATCCGTTGTATCACCAGCCATTGGCAGGTGAACCAAAAAGTTCATTTCGGGCACTGCATCCATCATTAAAAGTTTTACAGTGGTTCCACAACATTGTTCTTCCTTCATCTAACATAGAGCGTTTTCTGTCTCTGTCTCGTTCTCTCTGTCTGTTTTTCAGGGACAACAATAAGCCAATCAACATTCTGACGGGTATCGACTACTGGCTGGACAACCTGATGTGCAATGTTCCAGAGCTTGTCATGTGCTTTCACGTCAATGGCATTGTTCAGGTAAATCGCTATAGGCTTTTGTTCAGTATTACATACCATGTTATTATTATCTATGATTGATCATTTTCATATTAAAATAGTCATTTTTAATGCCCATAAAATATGTTTTTAATATCACTCATTTTCAGTATTCATATTACAGATATGTTATTACATTCCTAAATTGTTATTCGCTCTATGGCTTTCCCTGCAGAAATATGAGATGATAAAAACAGAGGACATCCCTGACCTGGAGAACTCTACTTTCTCCACCAGGGTGGTGAAAGACATAGCTCAAAACATACTCTCCTTCCTCAAGTCCAACTGTACCAAAGAGGGACACACCTACTGGCTCTTCAAAGGTGGGAGATAAGTGAACAGTTATTGTTTTTGTATTTTTTATCTATATCCCTTTTTGTATGTGCTGTCCTCTTATCCGTCCTCACGTTTCCTCATGTTGGTTGTTTCTTTGACCCTCAGCCAGTGGGAGTGACATTGTGAAGCTTTATGATCTCACCACTCTGTGTGAGGAGGCTGAAGAGGAGAAATGTCAGAATCCCTTTACCATCCCTGTGGCTGTGCTACTCTACAAGTAGGTATCTGGGAGACGGACGCAGTGTGTAGCAATACCTGTCTGCTCCAGGGTTTCTGCAGTTATGGAAAAGGTCATGAAAAAGAAACAGAGCTTTTGAAATGTCATGGAAATGTTTGCATATTTATTAAACATTTTGACTTGCATACAAAAATGTTATTATGCAGAATGTACAGTTTATTTATATGTTTGTTTGTTTGTTCATATTTTGTTACACTGGTCAATTGTGTAATTTTCTAGGTGGACTGCAGGTAGAGTTAGATACCCTTGAAGGAATGATAACCCAAATAAGTCCAAGTCCAAGTGCTAGTTGTAGCAAGCCTACAAGACCTGGGACAGACAAATCAGCTATTTAAACAGAAGTAACAGTTGCATGTAGATGCTGATAAATATTGGGAATGGAAATTGCACTATATGTTGTGGAATAATGCAAAATACTGATACATATTCACTGTGGCTGTCAAATCTTTTAGCCACTTTGGCAGGTAACCAAGTTCTATTGAGTTTGTTGTTTCTATTGTAAAAAATACTTTTGCTGGTAAGAAATGAAATTGGCTGGTGAAATGTTGCATCCATTTACCATTTGCCTTTTTTATGAAAAAGTTAGTTTCATAGCTTGCAAGTCATTGATGGTTAAGTTAGTTTAGATGTTATTAGTAGTGAAGGTGTGCATACCTATGAAGAGTTATTGCTATACTGGATGTCTCTATTGTGTTGATTTTTTGTGCAGAGTGGCCAGCAACATGATGCTGAAGGCCAGGCAAAACAGGAAGCACTACGGGACAATCAGAACTCTGCTCTTAAACTGTGTCAAACTGCTGGATCAGGAGAGGCATCCCCAGGTACAATTATGGACAGGTAGAAAATTAATTCACTATCAATGGAGAATCCTCCATTGAATGCTCCGACGGGATTCAATCGTAGGCCAGTGGGGGCATGGGTGGTTTCAGAGGCGGGGGACTCAACCACTCAACTATCTCTGGGCACACCGTAGTGTAGATTTGATGGAACTTCAAACTCCAGCCCTACTCCTCTCTATTTCTTGTCTGTTCAGATCATCGCCTCGGCCCACTACATGCTGTCGGAGCTGTTCCAGCTCGACGAGCCTCCTGAAGAAGATGGAGGGGATTCGCTCCGGGCCGGCGGCTCTGAGGACAGCTACAGCGACGAAGAGGGGGAGGAAGAGGATGAGGAGCTGCCAGACGACAGCGACGAGAACGGCTCCTACAGCACCTGCTCCGACCCGCAGGATGACAGTAAAGCCGTGGCTGTGATCCGCTCTGTAGGGGAGCTGTCTGTCCCAGAGAAATACAAGTCCACCCACCAGATCAGAGTGAGTGCTGCTCTCAACGTTTGGCTGCCCTCTCCTCTATATAGACCAAAGGGGATAGTGTGGAGAGTCTTAAATACCCAAAGTATACAATGGAGAAAACACAGAAAGCGATTTTTTTACAAATCTTTTTTGTTTTGATCCCTACAGCCAAGTTATGCTTTCCCCGTGTCTCAAGACAAGGAAGAGAGATGCAGACACGTCCTGAGCTATGTGCTAAAGGTGAGTCTCAATACACATATAGTGCTGCTGATAATGTGTCACAGTTTGTCATATATTAATAAATGGCTGTAATGTAATGGACAGGGATTGAAAGCAGTGGATGGTAGCATCAAGAAGGAGAGTGATCTCCCAGCTGCAGACCCTAACACACCCATTCCTCTCAAATATGAGGACAGAAGCAAGACTGGAGCCAGCGCTGCCGAGAAAGGCATCGCTCTCCTCCTGGAGAGAGGTCAGCATCACCAGTACCATCTCTTTGGTGGTCTACCGTCCTCATTTTATACTATGTTTGATATAATACTGCATAATAAAACAGGAAATGGATGAGCTGTATGTAACAGAATGGCATACGCTGTGATTCAAATCCATTTAGTCGCAAGTATTTGTTATGCCAAGTACACAAATTGGTGCACAAAATGACTCTACTACCAGAACATCCTTCATCTTCTAACCTTCCATCTCTCTTTCTCCCTCTCTTCTCCCAACCTGTCTGCAGTAGGGCCCTTCCAAGAGGACCAGAAGCACCCGACCCGCTCAGGGATGATCCCCGGCTCTTGGCAGCACCGCATTAAACTACAGCTCTTCTTCAAGGCCTCCAAGGCCTACTATGTCCTGTCTGACGCAGCCACCAACTTGCTCAAGTACGGGCGAGCCTTGCGCTACATCAAGCTGGCTCTGCAGTGCCACGGTATGTATTGTTTTAACCTTGCGACCCACTAGGGATATTGGGAAATGTAGTCATGTTTGTCAGTACTGTTCAATGTTTCATTGTTCATGGGGAAAGTCATGTGGCTCATGTTGCTCTGTTGTCATAGGAATGTTTTGTAATAAAGTGCAAATATAAATGATACTTCCAGCCTGAATTTTTATAGATAATATTGACTTGATAATATTGAATATTGACTCCAATGGATCAAGCTGTTCTTTTGTAAAACAGATAGTTCCTGTCCTCACTTCTGATTGGCTGAGTTCTAAGCTGTAGTAAAATTCCCAATAAACGCATACCTTTGACCACATAAATGTGTATTTAATATAAACATGCAAACTGAAAATCACCACTCATACTGCTAATAGAACTATATTGCTTGGTGGAAGAATAACATTTAGTTGTTATTATTATTTATTTTAAATAATTAATTCAATATTTGTGTTCTTTTATTAAAGCAATAAATTAACCCCACTCCACCCTTTTTTCTCTCTCACTTTCCCTCCTCCCTCCCTTGTTCTCTCCAGATGCCTATTGTTCAGTGAGCAATACACTGCACCCGCGGGTGTTGCTGTTTCACAGCCAGTGCCTGTCTCTCTGTGGGGACATCCAGCTGATGTTGGCCCAGAATGGCAGCAACAGAGCGGCGTACCTGGAGGAATACAGCTACCAGACCAGAGAGGACCAGGAGATCCTGCATAGCCTGCACCGAGAGAGCAGCTGCCAGGGTCAGTCACTTACTATAGATACACTTACAACACACGCATGCAAATCTCCCTACATATAGTGCTGACTCTCTTGCCTGTGATATTGAAATTAGTTGTTGAAGTAAACAAATGATGTTGAAGATAAATCATCTTAGATATTAAACAAGCCGAAATATATATAGCTTCTCCTTTTCTCATGTCAGTTCCTCCATTTAAATTCCTCCATTATTCACATTCATTTCTAATGGAGACCCCTGCTTGCTTTCCCATCAGTTCTTGGCTTTTCATGTTATCCTTTTCAATTATTGATCACTTTATTTTGATATACAGTGGAAGTGGTAGTACCTTTGGTATAATTCTGTGAAAGCCTTGTCTAAAACCTTGTTGTCCTATCTCCCTATCTCTCAATCCTTACTCCACCGCTCCACTCCTCTTTCAACCCATTAGCCTTTAACATGGCAACAGACCTGCCCATGGACCCAGAGTACCAGCTGTTTGTTAGCAATAAGTGCTACGAGGCGGCGTACGATCTGCTCATCTCCGGGGCTGTGAAAGATCACGGGTTGGATCAGCTGACTCAGGTGCTCAAAAGGCTGGGGAACATCCGCAACGAGATGGGGGTCTACTATATGAACCAGTCTGCAGCCATGCAGACTGACAAGGAAGGTGCGTTGGATAAATAGACAACGGATAGAACTTTAAGGATTGTGTTGGTCAATATAATTGGCACAGAATACAGCACAGAGATATGGTTCTTACAGAATTTCTGAACTGGCATGAGTCATGTTGGCATTTAGATGCTTTGCACTGTGTGGAAGTGTAATGACATCAGATCAGGAGGCCACAATCTCTATGCACCCGGGTCAGGTTAGAATTTTGTGGGCCAACATACTTGATATAACAGACTTCCTAATAATCTATGACTCTGTTTTGCTCATGTCTTTCTTTTTACCTGCCTTTGTTTCCAAGCTTCTTTATCTCACTCTCCTGCCCCTGCTCCCTCTCCAGTGAAGAAGTCTGTGTCTATGGCAGAGCAGGAGATGTGGAAGAAGAGTTTTGCCTTCTTTGAGAAGGGTATGAAGGACTTTGAGGCCATCTCGGACAGCACCAACATGGCCTTGCTGCTGTGTAATACTGGCAGGCTGATGAGAATCTGTGCCCAGGCCCACTGTGCCAACTCTGCTGACGAGAGCAGAGGGGAGTTCTCACCCGAAGAGGCCCTGTACTACAATAAGGTGCCATGGACATTTATGTCTTGATTTCTGCATTGAGTATTCAGAATGGAACAATGACAAATGGTTGTTTTTCTGGTTATTCTTTTGTTTTTCCTTTGTTTTCTTCTTTACTTCTTGCCCTCTATTTCCTCCATCTGTATCTCTTTATCTCCATATCAGTCAATCTGTACTATTCTCCTTCCTCCTCTAATTCTTAATTTAGTTTTCCCCCCCCTCTTATTATTACCCTAGGCCATAGACTACTACCTGCGGGCTATGAAGTCGCTGGCAAGCAGAGGGAACCACCCAGTGGTGTGGGACAGTGTGAATTGGGAGCTGTCCACTACCTATTTCACCCTGGCCACTCTGCTGCAGGACTACGCCCCACTGTCCAGGAAGGCCCAGGAGCAGGTAACTTTGCACATTGTCTGCCAGTTCTGCAGTGTGTTCCAGTATGTAAAGTTGTTGGTCATGGGAGTGAACAAACTTGGCAAATGAAATTGAACATTGGTGAACCATCTTCCACTCATCTCGATCATCTTGCAGTTTTCCACTCTCAGGTCCTGCAGCAAACGTTATATCTTCAAAAAGTCGAGTTTTCAGGAATTGAGAAAATCTGTTTGACTTTTCCACAAACGCCGATGCATATATGACAATAAATTGCCAACACATTTTAAATGTTTTAGCTCGGTCTTGGTAGGTCACTGACAATATGCATATTGCAGCCAAAATACAATTGAGGTAATCGTGGTCACTATACAACATGAGCCTACTATCAGTTGTTTTGCATCAGTAAGCAAATGGCACCTGAACTTGCATATGTTGTGATAAAAATTACTCACATCGAGGACTGTGGCGATCATGACATTTTGTAATGACGATTATTGTCTCACAAATAATTGTGAGTAACGATTTAATTGTCTTTTCTCCCCTAAGAGAGCGAGTAATGAACTGAGCACATGGGAAAAAACTATAAATGGGTCACAATATTAACAATAAACAATGTGCTGATTGGTGAAGTCGTATGTGGCTTTGCAACGAGATCCATGTTGCTCACTGTGCTATATTGCTATGATAACGTCAGACATGCATACAGATATACATTTTGACCAATTTGCAAACATATTTGCTTTTATTTGAAAGTTAATATGGAAGAGGAAAAGTCCAAACAAAATAGTCATACAAAATAATTGCCGTTGGCTGCTATAATCGCAATCACTCTATGCAAGCAGCGCTACTCACATCATCCATCCCCTGTGTGTTGCCAGATTGAGCGGGAGGTGACTGAGGCTATGATAAAGTCCCTGAAGTACTGTGACCTGCAGACGGAGTCGGCTCGCCAGCCGCTCTACCAGTACAGAGCTGCCACCATCCACCACCGCCTGGCCTCTATGTACCACAGCTGCTTCCGCAACCAGGTGGGAAAACACTGTGTATGTTTCATTACACAGTGATATAGAAATACCTTTCTTCATTCTGAATATATGTTTTTTTGTCCTAATAATTCATATGGTGCTAATGTCACCCTTGAGAAAACAAAATAGGATTTTTTTTTAGTTTGAGGAAGAAAAACTGCACACTGACAAACAAGAACTTTTAACATCAATGTTGGCTGGATGCCTGTATCATATACACGGGCAGTATAATATACACAGAAGGATGTCTCTGTTTTTGGCTCTAATTGTGTGTGCCAGGTGGGGGATGAACACTCGAGGAAGCAGCATCGGAGCCTGGCAGAGCTGCACTACAGCAAGGCTGTTCGTTTATTCCTCAGCCTCAAAGATGCGCCCTGCGAGCTGCTCCGCACACTGCTGGAGAGGGTGGCCTTTGCTGAGTTTACCATGGCAGGTGAGTAACTATCAGTGACATCAAGTTCCATAATAATGCTGGAATGAAAGAGGAGTGAGCTAATTAACATTAAACTAGAGGTGAAAAACAGGGACAGAGAGAGTCCGGACATTTGACATGTTTTACATTCCAAGTGGGTAAAATTTCATTGCATGTCGTGTTGACGTTGTATTCTCCCACATTTGATGACAGTAATGTTCAGTTCTGACATAAGAGAGGGGGTTTGAATTGGACAACATTTATTCTTATAATTATGTACCAGCATAGTCTTTGTATAATTTCCATACATAGCCTCTAACAGCATTATTGCATCTTGTGTTGCCACAGGTCAGAGCAGCAATGGGGCTAAGCTGAAGTCCCTGACGGGAGCCCTGGAGATCATGGTAGAGACTCGCTTTGCCTTCCAGTTCATCCATAATGAACTGCTGGAGGAGCAGACAGAGGTAGTTTTCTTAGTTTGACTGAGTTCCTTTGTGGAAAGAGTATAGGGGAATACTCTCCTGTACTCGTTCAACCTTGTGAAGCTTCACAAAATAGCCCTTTCTTTATCACCTATAGCAACCCTCCCTGCCCCATCTCTTCCCATCGTTTCTGTGTCTATAGTCGAGAAGATCAGACCCAGCCGAGCCGTCAGAGTCTCCTGATGTGGCCGATGGTTCCACCTCCTCAGGACTGAACCTCCAGGAAGTGATGAAGTTGATTGGTGTGTTTGAACCAAGTTTCTCCTTCCTGCTGCTGCAGCTGGTCAAACTGATGACGGCCATGAAACGCAAACCAAGGTGACGGAGAATCTGATACCCTTTTTGGCATATTTACCTATACCTGTATGTATGTCTTTATCTAAATGTCTTTACATTTTCACAATGCTCTGTCAGTGCCAGTTTGGCTAGGTGCAAAACTTCCTTTAGCAGGATGTTGGTTATGAATCTAGCCTCTACCCTTATGCAGTACAATATTAGTCACCATCTGGCCAACTCATTTCCTGATTTGTGTGTATTACAGCAATAAGGATGAGGAGCTGCTGAAGATCTATAAGACTGTGTACTCCAAGCTGCTACGTGCTGAGAAAAATGCACCGCTCCTCAGCCGTGTCGAGCTCTACATGGAGCTGCTGCAGCATCTGACCCCGCAAACAGGAAGTGGCAACACAGGGGCGTGTTCATGATAATGACATAAACTAATGACATAAACTATAACAACGAAGACCCTCGGGAGTTTGACGCTGCCCTCCACATCTAGCCTGAAGTCCAAGCCCCATTCCTAGGAAGAGGTTTACTTTCACAACATTGTCTTATAAAAGGGTAGATTCTGTGAAACAAGTAGCAATCTAATAATAAGCCCACCTCTCTAAAAACAATGATCCATAGGCTCCATCACATATGGGCAAATGCTCAGGCAACACTATCCCACACTTGATGGCAATGTCAAAGCTAAGTTCACCACCTGTGCCTTTGAAATGAGCAATGAATCTTGCGTCACAAGTTTTGGATTGTACATTTTAGTGAAAAGGGTTGTAAATGCTGAAGAAATTATTTAGTTTGCTTGTTACCCAAACAGTAATCTTGCTGGGTATGTGAGATTACCCAAACAGTTATGGGCCAAATTTACAAGAGATGAATGATCTAGCACGGCTCCACTGGGGTGATGTAGATTCATTTCAATAAAATTGGTGTTTTGATATTCAATAATACCAATAATGCTGTGAAGAAAAAATATTAACTGTGATTGATGGCTGACAAGTGCAGAAGTAGAAATATGATCAAATATGTTTAAGTATTTACTTTTCCAAAACGACTGTGCAATAGTTTGGCAACGTTCAATGCAAACTCTCATCAGAGGCTAGTTTGTCCACATTGCTGTATGTTTGAATGTGAGTTTATATCAGCATGTTTGCTGTGACATAAAATAAATGGTTTTTGAATTTTATGCACCGTTGCTCTGATTTTCTCTTAAGCTTCTGCCACTAAACCTCTATGCCTTATGGTTATGTATGTTTCTTTAAAGGCATCAAAGTACTACTGGACTAGGGCCTATAGGACACATCTGGTTAACTAGATACTGTAATAGTTCCAGTCAGTTATGTCAATAACACTCCTGCTTGATCATTTTAGAGCAATATTTTTTTGCTGTTTGATCTCTTAGTTAGGGAACGTGACTTACCTAACTAGAGATGGTTAAAAGTGGTAAAAAATGTAATCAAAAGAGCAGGATGTAGAGCCACAAAATGATTAATAACTTCAGTGGGGACTGTACAATAGATATTATTTTTGTAGTGTGAACCTCACAGGGGTAGCATCAAAACAATAAATACACATTTTTTATTGTGTATTTAACATTCAAGAAAAAAAGAAAAAGGAATTCTTTCC